>JAQFZI010000083.1:0-26273 GCA_034695605.1 Eupelops occultus | reverse complement strand
AATCTTCTTTGATTGTGAGACGTGCCTAACGTTCATAACTATCAGACCTTATCTTCTGCTAAACACTGTATATCACTTCTTAAATATTTTTCAAAAATCATTCAAATTCAATAAAATCAAATGTTTGAGTCAATTATTATTAAGTTTAAAATTGGACTAAAAATGCATCCAATTATTAAAAGTCAATTAAAGAATTAAAATATGAAAAGTTGTGAATATTTGATGAAATTTATAACGAAGTGAAAAATGCTTATAATTTGTTCATTATTTCTCTCTTTAATGAACGAATTCTCAAAAACAATTAATAACAAGGATTAATATTCGTGCTTTGAAACTAGGAATAGCCAAACTTAGCGGTCAATAACTAGGGGGTATATGACATGGCATCTAAATTGCATTACATATACACTACATGTAAATTGGATTTCTGAAAAAAAACAAAACTAATCTCTTTATACATGAATGTAATGTTAGATATTCTCAAAATCTCAAAGGGTAATTTGCAGGAGAGCAGAATAGGTATCTTAGAAAGAACCCCCGCTTTGCTAAGTCTATCTGAAAAAGTTATATAATGAATAGAGAGTGAGATTCTTCTAATGGTATGAGAGGTATTACCAGAGGATGGCATATATTATCCTAATATAACTTTCACGGCTAATAAAGCGACAAAAAATGGCCTAAATTTAGATTTGGCTCAACTGAAGCACAAAAATAAAGTTAATACTAATATAGTAATAGTGAACAACGATTTGCTGCTGTATTAGCATTCGATGCGTGAAAACTGCAATTATTTTTGGGAACATTTTTCTTATACTTTCTTATTTTCATCCGTTTCTTTCTCCCTCTGCTCCTCTCCTACTTTCTATTTTCTTCTCTGTAGAATATATTTTCTGGAAATACTATTCGGTTGAACACAATATTGAATTAAGATTTCGATTTTCAATTTTTTTGCCCAAAGCTATAATATTTGTCATTTTCTTCAGCAGAAGAATAACCAAAGAAGTTGAAGAATACAATATGTAATAAGAAGAAAAACTTTTGAATATATCAGATAATATCAAAAGCAAGAAGTGATAAATATGTTTGACTTTTTTGCATATTTTCTCTGTATTTCTTAATAAGTTCTTTAAAAGAATAAAAGATAGACTTTATTCTGAATCAAAATTAACTCCTTTTTGAAATTCAGATTTTCAGAAATAGGTTTGAGACCAAAGCAATATCTATTGTTTCAGACCAATTGATCGGAACTCTTGACTCTTTTCTCGAATAGAATTGATTCCCTCTTTTTTAATCAAATCAATAAAACTCAAGAAAATTAGTTTCGTGTCTTTGGATTCTGAGTTCTTCACGATTCCTACTTTTAAGTCTTTGACTTCCTATTTGAAAAGATTTTGTATTAAATTGAGTGGCGATCAATCCAGTAATATACACTTGTACTAGGTCAAACGGAAGATCAAACACAATATAAGTGAGTCACTGTTCATCAGCACAGCCAAGTTTGACCGTCTTGTGGGAGTGTAGGAGAGGTTTAATAGAGGCTCGAAAGGGAACAAAAGTTCTTCAATATTTTTTAGCTTATTTCAGTTTGCATCTAGTTTATTCACCTTTATCAAAGAACAAAATGCATGAAGCGCATAACAAGATGCTCTTGGCTATTTTTACTGTAAATACCAGTGGTCAGCGATTTCTAAAGCAATATTTCTAAAGTGTAATACTTTATATATTGATTTAGTGAATGGAAAACAAATTTGATATTAATTTACTAAATATAATATATTTACAAATAAACCACATATTCTTTACTGAATAACAATTTTGCTGAATAAACACATCTAAAATCATTAGTGGTCTCAATATTATATCAATTGAATACACTTTTTTGTATAAATATTAAAAAAGAAATACTTATTCTTTACATTATTTGTCAAATACTAGAAATAATATTCTCTTCAATAAAACTCTTTATTGAACACAAGAATAATGAATTGAATTCATTTTTAGAGTCAACTTTTGAATTGAATTATTCCTTTACAAAAGTGTTGAACAGAATTACAAATTTAATGCCGAAAGCATTAGAGGAATCAATCTTGAACTCATCAATATTGAATTGAATAAATGGCAAAATGTCTAGGACAAGCATTGGCCAGATTTGCTGTCTTTGTCCGTGATTTGCATAAATACACGTAAAACAAAACAACAAATGAATAAATCGTGAATTTTCTCATTTATTCATAAAAGTGATGATTAGAGACATAAAACTACAACTTTATCTCATCTATTCATTAGTGATGATTCGTCTGTAATTAGGATCAATAAATGACTTCTCAGCTTCATTGAAGTAAGATAGTTTTATAATAAAACTTTTATTCTTGTCACATTTGATTGTTAGCAAAAACTGATAAAATTGATTCTTCTTATAAAAACTGTTCATTCATTTGAGGCAATTATAGCACTGAATGGAAACCAAAAAATGACCACAAAGTGAAACGTTATATCTTCGTAACTGTTATTACTTAAAATGTCAGTCATTTATCTTAGTCATTCTGTCCCAGATGAGAGGGGCGTATTTTGATAGAACCATACAATAATATTTCAATCTTGGTCCAAACAATAAACTAATGTATAGCACAGAGATATTGATTGAAACCAATTTATTAATCTTAATGTTTATATCGATTTAATGAAACAAATTCAAGAATCTTCGGTCCGAATAACAAATGTGTTTTAATTTCAATTTATATTCGCTGAGAGTCTAAACCATTTGTAACAAATGTATGGCAGATGTAATTTGAAAGCAATAAAAGACTTGTAGTCACAAAAAAAGTTGAAATATTTATTCTATTATTCGAAAAATTTTAGTGTTTATGTGAAGAAACTTTGGCTTAACTCAAATATTTCATATTTTGATGAATGAATGCAAAGGAAACAACTTATTGAAGTCAAACATTTATTTGAAAATTTTATTTTCTAAGGCAATACCTGAATAAAAGACACCTTCAGTACTCAAATAGATATAAGTTATTTGTCATTAAAATTGTTATTAAAACAGAATTTATTTCAAATCAAGTGTTTCCCACAAACATTCTCTCTCTCTCTCTCTCTCTCTCTCTCTCTCTCTCTCTCTCTCTCTCTCTCTCGAAAAAATGAAAAATATTAAAAATAAATGTTATCTATTACAATTGAGTTTAGTTGTTAAATAAAAAGTTGCGATAAATTGATATTTGTCTTCAGAACTAAATCTCTTTTGGGAATAAAAATTATCTCAAGTAATAAGAGTGTCACCGAAAACAATAAAAAATGGCGAATATATAGTTTTTGGAAAAACTAATAAAATTTATGGTCAGAGGACTTATGATTTCAATCAAATCAATTCTATTCAATAAAGTATATAACGAGAAAACCAACAAAACAATTATTGGAGGCACTCAATAAAACGGTAAAAGCGGTCAGAATTTATGCTATTCTTAATGAAATGGACACAAAGTATATCTATTGTAAGAATTTATGAGAAGTGCTGTGAAGTGTAATGAAATGTATGTATATTTTATGTGTATTAGTAAAATGTTGACATACCTGTCAATAGCGACACAACAGAGATGTAGAATACTTGCTGTACAACACATAACATCACAAGATATCCAGAAATGACAAGCAATGGTTCCCCAGGGCCAGTAGCGGATGAAATCATAAATTATGGTGAATGGCATTACAAGACAGGCCACTGTTATGTCGCTGAACGCCAGACTATCAAAAGAATTGTCTCCAATGAATATGTTTAATGAATAGGGCTCTGGTCTTATCATATCATTCATTATAACTTATCGAACAGATTAACGACAAATTGTGTTTTGACTCAAACATACAAAATCACAAATTGTTAGGCTTTTGTTGAATAGGCTTAATGTGACATACCTGGCTAATAGAATATTAGTCACTGTTCTCATTCGATGGAATCTGGTCACCACTACTATTACAAGAATATTACCCACAAGTGTCACCAATATTATCAAAATACAGAGAAAAGTGCCGACCGAACGAAATACTATTTCAAATGTCGACACATTCTCAAAGATATTTTTCTTATTAAAAAAGTGTTGCCACCATTTCTGTTCAGAATTATCAAGAGCTTCATTTTGCAAATCGTCATTCATGTCATAGATTAGTGAATTATTTTGGTTTTCAGTAAACAATTCGATATTCATTTTCAACACTGAATAACAATTTCTAAGTTTAAGTCTTTGATAAATCGGAAATCAATGCTCTAATGAATGGCTTTACAAACAAATAATCTCTTCGTTTTAGTTTAGAAAAGTAAAACCCTTACACTCGAGAGGAGTGAAGACTTGTTAGTTAACTTAAAACTGATTAAAGGAACGCCACTTTGGACTAAGAGCCGCATCGCTGAACACTTAGATTCGACTTTCATTTAGTTATAAAAGTGGAGTGTCTTTCACTATAGTATAAATCACTCAAAACAAAAGTTTGTCAGACTCTTCAAGAATTCAATTGCAATGCAACCAATCTGTTTGTCAACGAATTCACAACTGAAGATTCTGTTGAACAGCACATTCTCGAATGCCGTCCCTAACATTATATAACAGCCAGAATCTAACGGCTTATTATGAAATACATGACTGCGCACACAATAATCCGATATATTTACCACTAATGAATACAATTTAATTATAATTCAGACATTTTTACATTTCTTAATAATTAAGAACCAATGTTTGGGTTTAGGTTTGATCTGACATTTCTCTAATAAATAATAGAAATGAGAATCAAAGACATCATTTTCTGATCGAAAAATTCACAACAAATCTCATTAGTCTTTCCATATGAGACTTGAAGGCGTGCTTATTATCTTTTGGCATTTTATTATTAATTGTTTAATATCCTAATGAAACAGATTTTGCATCAAAAGGCAAATAATGGCTTTTTTATTCCATAAAAAATTAGGAAGACTTCAATAAGATTACACCCGTTTCTCAATTGAACACTGCTTTTGATTTTATCGATTTTGGTAACACTTTTGATGTAATGAATTCTCGTAAAACAATATCTAAAAATAAGCAATAAATCGAGAATAACAATGGATTAGAGGTTCTCAGTCTTAAGACACTAACAAATCATTTCACAAGACTTCGAATTATTTTTATATATTCGTCGATAAATCAAAAACCTCTTTTCATAACTGAAAGTAAATTCTAAACCTGTAATTATCTAGCAAAATTACAAGAGAATTCTAATTAAATGTCAAACACTTCATATTCAATGTATTTCCAAGATTTGAAATAAAGAACTCTCGTTATTATTGTTATTATTTCAATGATTTGATAGAAATGAATAATTAACTCAATTCCTATTTTATTACTAATTGGAGACAAAGGTTTACACATTGAAAGTTGGTTTACAAGTTAATTATATTTTTCAACTCAACCAAGAACGAATATAGTATATGCAAACACACAGTCTATAACTAACTGAATCTATTTAAATTTAGAATATCACCAACTTTTGAAAAAGATAACCAATTATTTGATAATTAATATATTCATTGCAAGCCATGAATTATTAATGACAATTATTATAAAAAGTCAGTGAAACCTATATATAAAGAGTATGGTTAACTAAAAAACTTTATGCTGAAATCCCCTGAGCTAGAAAACCTTGAGCATCGGTTTGTCTTAATTATAGATTATTAATATTTTGCTATTTTTATCATAAATTCATTTACCATTTTATTTACACAAATGAAAAATATGGAAATTTCTAAAACTTGTGAAAGGCTTTAATTTGTTGATATTTTCTGATAAATAGTAATAAATAATTTTTGGACAAAACATGACTTAAATATTAAACTAAAAGCCATTCGATAATTGAATCGATAAATATATTTTTGTTTATATTCTTATACATCGATGAAAATATTGCAATTAATTATCAAACAATCAAACAAACAATTTGCCAAATCTAAAGCATCAAAATAGAAAGAAATGTCAAAGTTTCAATTTAGACCATTAAACATGTTGACACATTTACCAAGCTCTTTTTTACAGAATTAAACCTCATTTTTTAACTTAATTTTAGATTAATCTAAAGTTTATCTCTTTTTAACTTTTCCTCCATCTTTGAAATTATCAAAAAATGATAAGGATTTTCAAAAACTCAAAATTTGTCTGATTTTGGTCTAATCTATAGATATGTGATTTGAAAACAAGAATAAGAATCGACTAAAAGATTCCACAAATATTTTGATGCCAAAGGCTGTACACAAACCTTATTTATATACACAGATAACCACAAGAAAAGACAAACTTTTCCTTTCATTTTTGTTTATCAGCTTTGGATTTATTTTGTCGGTCATTAACTATTTCTTGTAAGAAATTTTTCTATTGATGATGTTAACTAGAACAAATTTTTATTATCTTCTTAGATAAAATGAGAAATGTCTTACCGTTTTTGTGAGAAACGTTGTATTCTCCATAAAAATATCGATAACTGGATTCACATTTAATTTGAATTAAATTTTAATTTCATATCAAATGATTGAATAAAAATAAAAAAATGTTTTGTCACTTAAGACACTTAAAACGGAAATTAAACCGAAATATGATCGGAAACAAAATTCAGGAGAATCAACGAAGTTACGTGACTTTGAAAAAAAATAAACAAGCTAAATTGAACCTCCACTTTTACATCTGATATGAGCATAATAATAGAGATGAAGGCTTATTACTATAGAGTCATCACTTTTAATAAAATCGTGAATCAAATGAAAATTTAAAGAATTTAACAAAAACTTTATAATAATATTATTAATATTTTTAATGAAAAGTGATATATGCCTTCAGGCAAACCCTTTTCACACATCTTCTGCGAGATTAGCCACACTTGACTAAGCTATTATTAACTTGCTTATTAACAAGCTGTCAAAACTCCAATTTTGTATATAAATCTAGAGATGATCTCATTTGAATGGTATGAGAGATGTAAGACATTATATTTTATACAGATTTTGATTTATTCAATGTATTCGATCATCGATTGAAAACTTGAGTTTATTTTGATTACCAGTTTTGAGAGCATTTGTTTAGTCTTTCAAAATGTTTGATATATTTTAAAAGCATTTATCGATTGGTTTCTTAGAGTTTTATAAACATTTGTATCAATGCAAACATATTTTAATATTTGGCCGAAGAGATGGATATTTACAAACGGATGTCGAAAGGAATTTAATGAATAAAAATGTATATCAAATGTATATCTGATGTTTGGCTTATATTTTGATTTCTAGCGTTAAAAATATTTCCAAAATAGGCTAAAATTTGAGGCATTTTATTGAAATCTATAGAGAATTTTCGTGATTTACAAACATTGAAGAGTTTTGTCATTACTTTTAGGCGAATAACATATAACGCAATATTGTATTTCATTTAATATTTTGAGACCACATTTGAATTCTATTACAAAATTTATTCTCAAAAAATATAAAATAATTTTAATAATCTTTTGTGTCATCACTGAAGAAGTTGTAATTTGCATCTCATTTGCATTTTTAGTTTTCTAATATTGAAATCAAATTTAAATCTTTGTATAAATGGATTATTAATACAGGATTTGCCTCAAATCTATTTCTATACACAATTCTTATTAAATAAATATTTTGTTGTTTTTTAAATATTTTCTAATTATTGTCAGCGAATCATAAAATATCTTCATTGAAGTCAATTAGTTTTAGAAACTCAATTACATTGAATTTTTTTAAAAATATCCGCAAATGTGAGATCAAATTCAAGTTTATTAGTCATTCATCAAAATTAGTTTTCCCCACAAAAAAAATCAAATATTTTTTTATTCGACAAACAGTCTGTTTGTCTCTCTTTTTTATGTGTTTGTACTGGAGCTTAAAAAACCAGACATTACATCATTGAAAGGATGGAAACAAACATTAAATACATTAACATTACATTACATTAACTACTGATTGAAAATAATCCAAAATTAAATTTTAAAAACAAATCCTTCATTTTTTTTAAAAACTTTTATCGCTTTGAGCGACGCATAAATACACTGTTTATTCTTTAAAATGTTAATTAAAAATGTCTTTGCTGTTTGTCTCGTTAATAAACAGGAGGTATGTTTTGTTTCCCATTTTTTTGTCCAATTATTTCAATTAATGTTTTTTATTTTTAAACTAAATAATTAAATGTTTAAAATTATTTTTTGTTTTGAATTCTTATCTTAATTATATTTTTCATTAATTCCCAACAAATTGGAAATCATTGAAAGATAATAATATGAATAATATGATAATTGCGGGAATATTGAGACTAATTCATCACAAGAGGGGATTTCATCAAATTGTTTGAACGTATTTTTTAGGGAATTACTGGATAGCACGGAATAACTTAGCACAACATAATGATGCACAACATAATACACAGATTGTGCACAGGTTTTAATTTTATTTCCCAAATTCATTTAATCAGATATTTTCGCAATTCTTCTAAAAATAGTTTTAATCAACTTTTAATCAATTCAACGAATATTTTGTCTGACTTTGACTTTTATTACATTCAAAAAAGTGATAACATTTAATATTTAAACCTTGGAGACACATCACTTTTGGCGAGACTATGGCAACTAAGGCAGTAAGACAGGTACTTTTATGTCATTGTTAAATCTCTTTGTTATGAAATGAGTGGTATTTTTGTTTTGCCTTAAATTAATTTAAAACTAAAAATAACCTTAAGATTAGTTTATTTTGAACATTTGAGACAATTCCCCGCTGTTTATTCACCTAGCCATCGGCTATATTCAATAAAATTCGGGGAGGGAATAGTCTAATAAAAGATCTGGTTTAAGATTTTAATAATTAAAGATATAATGAATGTTATTTTATTACGAACTTAACTTAATTTAATTAATTCAATGAGAGTCTGACATAAGCTTATTGTTGGCTCAAAAATATTAATAATTCATTATTTTTTTTAATCCATTGAATTTTCAATAACCAGTTATTGAAGAACTCCTCTATATATATAATATATCTTGCTAAAATATGACCGGAAATCCTGGCATAAGGATTAAACCGGTTATTACTTTATGATCTTGATTAATTATACATTAAATTAATATTTTAAAACTTTACTTTCACTTAAAATTGTGATTTATTGCTAATATACTAATAGATAGTATCTATTGATTACTACAATCATTAAATAAAATCTTAAATTTTTATATACCGAAGATGTGAACAAACCTTGATTTTAGAGCTAAAAATGTGAATTTTAAGTGAGTATATTAAAGATTCCCATTGTGATTGTGATTTCAGCCTAAATGATACCTTGGAGAGCTTAGTAACAAATGGAGTCACTTACTGCTCATTGAAATTAATTTATTTATGTATTAGTTTTGTTTTTTTCGTCGTTTTATTTTAAATTTGAGAGCAATTAAAGAAATGGAAGAAATGGTGACATTAAGTGACAAAAAAAAGTTTAAATGTTGGGCACAAAAATTGTAGTACTGATGATATTTTTGTTGTTTAATGTAATTGAAACAAATGATTAGTTCTCATAAAAGAGTTGAATGTTAGCCACAAATGTGTTGATACACGAAATGAGTATTGAATTCTTGGTCACTAATGACAGTATATTTCATGGACGGTGTTGTCAAACAAGTTTTTATAATCGTTTGCTTTTAAGAACAAGTCCTGTCATTTTAGTCATCAATTTGTTTTCAATGAGTTGATACTATTTTTCCTCCTTTTCTGTTAAACCCCTTCCCCTTTTCATTGTGCATACTATCAGTCAAACGGAAGTCTCTTGTTTTCCACTTTTCGGCTCTCATTCATAAATATTTTTGCGATACAATCAATGCCTTAAAAGAAATATTTTCTTTCGCCGGCTTTCACTTAAAATGTTTTTACTCCAAAGCCGTACTATTTATGAATCGTAAGTCATATTTGGCTAAAATGTCTGCCTTTCAACTAAAACAGAATACAATATGAATGCAAACAACCAATTCTTATACCAAACCTTTAATTTGATAATTAGGAAAGGCTTTTGTGAACTTTCGCACTAAATTATCAGGCAATTACATTGAGGTATTAAAGTATTGAAGTATTATGGTGAAAATTATTGAGAATATTTCTTCAGACACTGAAATATTTGCAAATATTTAAGATATTTGACCGATTATTTTCACCAAAGGATGAAATTCTTTAAATTTTGTTCTTATGATTCATAAGTCAAGTCATGAATAATAGATTTAGAGTTAACGGCGGTGTTTGTGGTGTTGGTGGCCGATCAGCAGGTGGCTTTCCTTTTAAGCCTTTGATTTCAAAAATGTAATGTCACAAACAGACAGCTCTATTTTGAATGTCGATACCGATTCACACACAGGAGATATACTTATTTTCAATCAGTTATTGGTTAGACTCAGCCCTACCTAACCCTAAAATGCCTGAAATTTCTGGAAAAATTGCAACTTTTTTTAATTAACTGAATATCACCGGAAATGTTGTGAAATTTACAGTTCCTCTAAATATAAACAAATATCACTTTCTATTATTGATTGGGTTATTGATTCAAATTAACATTGAATTGAAAAATCCCCTTAATTTACATTATTATCTGATTATAAATATTTAATATTTAATATTCGTCATAACTTACGATAGTTTTACGATTTGATAAATAAATTTAATTTAAATTCAGACGAAAAAAAATTATTTTCAAAATTGAATGAAACGATTGCTTCGACCGGAAAATAGTATAAATAGATCTAAAAAATTAAAATCATTTCATTCATGGTTTCATTTAAAGCGAAGTCTTCATTAATTTCTTGTATTTATGTCAATGTAGTGAAGGGTTTGGCAGAAGTGATGCAATAAAATAAAACCCAAACTCGAAATATCTGTGTTGTGGTCAGGAATTCCATCTATTATTTTAAAATAGTATTCTCAGAAAAGTTAGTCAATCCTCAGCTTTAATATCGAATGAGACTATCGAGAAGTGAGTATCAGTTGTGGTACCGACTTGTGATGTTGGCACGAGTGCCGTGTCCTCCTTCAACCACTCAGGTATGTCAGGTTCTAATGGTTTCAAAAGTTTAGCTCAACTTTTATTCGTCAGTCAGTCGTCAATAGGTGTCACTGAGCACGTGGTCTACAACTTGGTTGGTTTTGACCAGAATTAACTTTTAATGCATTGGTTTAATCCTTGGACTGAAAGAGAGAGTTATTGTCTGTCCGTCCAATGCATCCAATTGTAGTGCAATTCCCAACTGATTGGAAGCTTTAGTTAGTGTTTGGTTTAAAATAAAGTGATGAAAGTAGAGATAAAAGGCATCCAAACCGCTCCTACAACAAGAATAGAGTACATTCCACACATATTAATAGATTACTCGGTACTCATTGACATTCCTCCTCAATAGTTAAACTCAGTCTCTAAAGTAGTCAACAATTCATTACTCAAACTTCTGGTCATCAGTTTGTTTAAGACATTCGATGAATAAAAATGAAACTTTCAGTCAAACAAATTAACGTTTGGTTAACGACAATAACTCTTTTGAGTTATTCCACAGAAACTCATGTCTTAAAAGTTTTGTTAATCGACTCTAAGTTAAACTCAACCGATACTAACGAAGAGGCAGTGCTTCACTTCAAAAAGTTGGCAAAGACTCATAACTTGCACAATCCGTGCTCTCCTGGACGTCATCCATCAGACCATCGTAAAGAACACCTGATTTTAGAAGACGAGAGCTCTTACTCTGAAATGACAGGACTGGTGGGTTCGCCTGGAAATAAACTTGGTTTAGCACTGCTTCGTGAGTTGATTACCAAATCATCTTTTTTGCAAGGCTTGGCCACCAATGTCATCAGAATGGTAAGCCATATCACTCATGCCTATGCTCTTAATGAATTAGCGAATCACATGACCACTACTAACACCAGAAAAGCCAGTATTTAAACATTTACCATAAGATACCAGTCTTTTATCACTTGCAACAATCAAACTCTGTTTCTAATAAAAAATTATTTAATTTCAGAATTTAATAGAAGAGTGCACTGAATTGCGTCTTCCAAATGTGGCAAATGTGCCCCATATCAATCAACTTAAAGTAAGTAACATGCTCGTTTTATTCTCTGACTAGCTTAACAACAAGTTATCAAACAAACTGATGACTTGAAAAGCGTTTTATAATAAATGTAAATAATTGAAAAATAGGATTAATTAGAGGGGAGAACATGTTCTTCGACTTTAAAGCCACAAAACTGTTGTTAAGATATTTAAATAACTTAAGACTCAATCTATAAGAGCTTCTAAAACAAGGTTTACGTGTTTTCTATCACTTTTCTTTATATTTGCTGAGTCTTATCGCTAAACCATATAATTATAACAATAAATATATATAAATTCTTGTCAACCTTGTACTGTTCTGTCGTGTGCTGAGGGTGCACCAATGCAGGTGCCTCTCTTTCTCACCACAACAAACTTAAGATTACATTTTATAATCTTTAGAACTGATTATAGGCTTAAAACAACGATTCACTTTTCAAACAAAACTTTTGATTTCGTTAAATCATTAAAGAGAGGAAAACGAGAAATCACTTGAATGACAGCTCTGTTCCCCTTTTTGACCTCTCATAGAAAAGGGTGTACGTGGAAAAAACCATGACAAGTTTAATTTCATATATTTACCATCGAAAGTAAAGTCGGGTTATTTTGCAAACAAATTGCAATAATATTTGCGAAGAGAGAGAAAGTTTGATATCTTTAACACTTTTCTCAGATTTTATTTAAAGATTAGAAACAAAATTAATTATTAATTAATTGGTTTTTCTTCAGAGCAAAAAACTTAAAGAGTCTATGCATTGGTTGTACACATCTCTGACAAATCAGACGGCACACACTTTCTTTATATGGAATAACCAGCAGGACTTTATTCGACACAATTGTTCAGTTCATAGGGCACTGAATGTTCCACTTTCAGAGCACAGTCCACGAAACCACTCCAAAGCGTTAGCACAACATTATTGGACAATAGCTGTAAACCTCAGAGATTTGATGTGTATTTTCGGTCAGGTGTCCGACGCTTTCAATATTGACCTCAAAAGAGGTGAGGCCACTGACAAAGTTGTGGCGCACACCATCACAGACACAAATATTTGTTCCCGAAAAGCAGTTCTCGACTGTCAGATACTTAAGAGTTCTATAGTCTTATTGGAGAATATGAGTGACTTTTTACGCGACCAAACCGTCCAATTAGTGACTTCTATGAACAAACAAACTTAACTTTATGTCCAAATACTGATCCTTCAGACAGTTTAGTGAAAATGCGCACAAAAAACACTTCGCTATCGATTCCAGCATAACTGAAACGCCGGTCGACAGAGTGGGACGCCGTTTTCCACCAACAAAGTTAAGTTTGTCCTCAACCCTTACAACTGGCACTTCTTAATAGGAATAAACCAGCTTGCTCTCTTCTTATCAATCTTTTTAAAATTAAGAAAATTTCGGATTTTTACTTAATTTAATGGATTTTATTATTTATTTTTTCGCTAATTTACTCAAAAATTAGTTAATTAATTAAGAAATGTATAAATGATTTCATCGATCAATCAATTAATTTATTTATTTATCGAAAGATAGTCTCATTTTTTCAAACAAATAATTTATATAATATTTATATTTACATCAATTTTATTATCATTTTTGAAGTTTACTATTTTTGAAAATAAAACCAATGTTTTGATTATTTCAAAGACAATCTATTAATAATTAGTTAATAATAATATAATTATAATAATTAACAATATTTTGAAAACAATAATAATTAATAATAATAAGGACGGAGTTATGAAAACTTTTTGATGAATTTGTTTAATGAGTTTTTAATAAATAAATATTTTTTCAACAAATGAGATGTTTATGTGCTTTGAATCGAATAAATGAAAAACAAGTTTAAGTTTTTCAAACATTTTTCAACAATAAATACAATTTGAAAATCAATCGTAAAACTGAATGGCAGTTCATTAAAATCCTTTAAGACATTGATTATCAGTGATTTTCAATTGTCTTTCCATTTAAAACATTAAAAATGTAATCAAGAATACAATCAATCAGTTTATATATTATATTATAACTACTCTTTATATTTGGACTCAAAACTATTAATGGGATACCAAACAAATCAAAGAATTAAATTTTGATTAAATTTGATTTTAAATCAATTAAATGAAATATAATATGAAAAGTGATAAACAGAATGCAAATCGAATCAAATAATAAATACAAATAAATAAATATTAAATGAATAGTAAGTATAAGAGGCGATAGAGATCACAGTTTTGAAGAAAAAATTAAAACAGAGATAACTTTAAAGCAATTGTTCACAAAGTGTTGGCATTCAATCTTCAAACATATAGAGCCGAACATTCAATCTCTTGGTTTTTCTAAGATTCAGAGGACTCAACCCTAAGTTTGGATCTGAGATATGCGAACAATTGGGCGATAAAATTAGTGGCAGAGATGTAATCTCTAAGGATTAGGTAATCGCGAAGATTTCTCAAAGATGTTTCGTTGATATCTCTGTACTGATGGGACATCACTTCTCTGATGATGTCTGGTTTGGGTGTTATATTCTGTAAATGCATTCCCAGTTGTATTTCGCACAACAACTGGAACAGATCGTACTCTATGTCTTTGAATTCTTGTGTCATTTTACCGTCGTGTAGGAGCTGGTCGAGTAGTATTTGTTCCAAACCCACAGCAAAGTATTGAATGTATTCATATGCTGTGGTGAACGCCTCATCAAACTATTCAAAGCATGTTAAGCACAGGTAATCAATATATAGATCAATACATTATAACAATTCTAATGACAATACAGTTAGGAATTCCAGAGAAAAATTCTTTAGAGAACAGAACTTACACTCATCTGTTGAAACACTTCTTCAGAAGAGGCCGGGATTTCTGGAAGCCATTCCTGTCTATAGGTTCTGACCCCTTCTTCAAATTCAGGCTCAGGAAATGTGTTATTGAGCTAAAAGGATAAAAACAAGGTTTAAATTAAAACAAATGATTGTTTTATAAAAAATCGATGGCTTTTTGTAAACAAAACAAAACCAAAAGTTATGAATCATTGAAAGACAACGAACTCAGGCAACCGTTAAGCATATGAGCAACTGTTAACTCAACCATTATTTCATCAGAATTGAGTGTCCTGCCTGCCGCCCACCCTAACACTCAGGTGTATATAATCAATAAGCTCATTAACAACAAATTATTGATTTCTCCGGTAATTTGAAACTCTGCTCCAATTTAATTAAAAGTAATACTTCAATGAAAAAACAAAATCAATGCCAACCCTATCATTGCTATCATTATTGACCCAAACTTCAAAACTTTTAAATATTTAAAGAATTATCACAAAAACAATTCATTTCTCATCGCATGAGTCATCAAAAGTAAAGGCATTCCTCAAAAGCTTTGATTAATGAGAACCAAACCCAATAAACAGTAATAATTGAAATTATTATGAAATTAAGTGAAATACTCAATAAAAATCAATGAATTCCAGTCTGGCATCTGATTGTCATAAAGATTAGACCACATTATTCAATATTAATTCATTATTAATAAAACATTACTAAAGGTGTGGAATAGTTTTGGATCTATTTCTCAGTAAATTCCTGCGATCTATCAAAAGCGGATCAATTCCTTTAACGGTTTCAACGTTTTATTTATTACATAACTATATCCTTAAAAATTGTAATTTTTATCAAATAAATAAACAAATATTTATTAATATTTTACTTAAATAATAAGCCGAATAATTTTTGTGATAAAATGCTTATAAATGTCATTAAATGACGACAAAAAGCTTAATTGATAGGAATTGATAGCAAATTCTGTGTCTTTTGTCGGATCTGTTTATCAATAAATATTACAAAAATACTTTTAATTGACGTCAAAATTAGTTTAAAATATTATTAATGTGTCGATAATTAATGCATTGGTAAAAAGTGACAAAAAAAAGTTCATAAAAGTCAGTGGATGTGCTTTCGATTCATATATAAGTTCAAAGGAAATACAAATTTATTGTTAATTGAATTTCGGAAAAATCAGATTCTGTTGTAAAAAATGAACTTTTAATATATAATCTTTAATTTTTTGAAAGCCTCCGCTAATTGTGTTATAAATTTTTATATTTTTAGCAAATATTTTGAATTAAATCTATTGAATGAAAGGAAATTGTGATGAATGATGTGTGGGTTCTTCACAATTGTATAATTCTTCACTGACTTAATTAAAGGATAAGTTTCACTCTATTGATAAATAAATGCAAAATCACGTCTTAATGTGTCTAATATTACAATAATTACAGTTTTCTCTGTATATCTCTGGTCTAATGTTTATTATTATTGTATTATAATATCTATAGAAACAGTCAAATAACAGTCAAAACCGCGAATTGCATCATAAA
Source organism: Eupelops occultus (assembly GCA_034695605.1). Lineage (NCBI taxonomy): Eukaryota > Metazoa > Arthropoda > Arachnida > Sarcoptiformes > Phenopelopidae > Eupelops > Eupelops occultus. The sequence goes on along the minus strand of JAQFZI010000083.1, from coordinate 9,779 downwards.
AGGCAATCAAAACACTTTCATATCCGCAATAATAGGCCTGACTTATAATTCAAGTGTACGATAGATTCAACCACTGATACAACTTATACGTCAATTCAAATTATCAATTGTCTAACAATTTAGGGGAAATTTGAGTAAACGTACGCAAAACACCGATCATTTTTATGATGGGACGGGTATTCACAAAACATAAATTCTGATCAAAGATAAAGGGGGAGAAAAAACTGAAAAAAAACTTACGAAAATTTCCTTCACTTGGTTTCCATGATTGCGAGCAAATTTGGCCCTGTTCATTACATTTCGTAATAGTTCTTTGACAGGAACTGAAGGAGCACCGGCAAAGTCTTTATCAGGATCAATGGGACGCGTTTGCAATCGGCAGGGATTAACCCATTTTGGCGACTGACTCATCGATAGCCGACGAGAAGATGACGATGAAGATGGAGAACCATTGGGTGATTGCTTTTGTGAAGAAGAACTTCTTAGTGGAGATGCCATTGAAATGTTTGCTGAGAGGAACAATACTACTAATGTTAACAGTAATACCAAATGTTGTTGTCGTAAATGTTCTACAAATCAAAGAACGAAAAACATATTTAAAATGTGAACTAAAAACAAGTGACAGAAGAAGACTATATTCTAAACACTGAACAGAATATATCCAAAGATAACAATATTTTGTAAAACAAAAACTTTTGACAATCGATTAGAGGATTCTGTAAAAGACATACTTGACATTTGTTCGATAGGACAAGAGATATGACTAGAAGTGAAGATTTGGTGACACTTGAAAAGAGTACGGTATAGGAATTCGGCCGATCGTAAAAAGCTCGACGCGAAGTAACACTCGTTCATAATTATCATAAAAGTATGTTTCGGTACATCAATGGGTCAAAAGTTGTCAACAACTTAACCGATTCTATTACATAACATGAGAATAAGCCTGTGTTCAGTGCTATTCAACAACTGACTGAATGTAATGATATCTTTGTGTCTCAATAAATACCGGCATGACTTTGGTTTAAGTTCTTTAAAAATCCCCGGTAAAAAAGAGCTGTGGGGGCTGAGGGGAGGGATTAACAGCGATTGAAGTTAGCACGCCGAATCGATTGCAACTTTACGTACATTGTATATATTGTTAAACAAAGACACAATCGCTTCTTATGCTGTGCTCTCACTACTATACAGCAGCAACAACTATATAGGGGGAGTCCTGATTCTCTGAGTGAGGAATCTTTAATAGTGAGCGTAGATGAGCCCAAAACGTCATTTTTTACAGGAAATAAACTTCCGTAAAAAATATTTCTGTCTATCGGGAAAATAACTGAATGATGAGTCGCTCTCTCACTTCAGACGGATCTAAATTTTTATTTGAATCTCGTTTTGCGGTCCATTAGACGAGTGCTGCAGAGAAAGCATTGAAAACACTAAAAGGGGTCACAATATATCTGTTTTCTAACATAAGTTTCAATGTTTGTTATACTTCTGAAAAGTGATTCCTTGACTATAACTACAATGTCATTAAGTTATGACTCATTTGTCTTATTTAAAGTTATACAATAAGACAAAAACTTTCAGTATTTCAGTCTTTACTCTAAACAACTATAAGTTTAGTCTATTTTGATAGCCTTTGATAAGCCTTTTGTCGCTTAATTTTTTCGGCGAAATCCTCAATAAAGACGTAAAAGATTAATGATAAACATCCGTACATTATTGTCAAACGTATCTATCTAAATCATAATTTAATTGTCTGGAATAGCGGGAAAACCAAGATAAAATGGTTAAAAATATCATATTACTAACATTATTTCAAAGCATTTCAGTCTAACAAATGAAAAACCCATTTATTAATAAACACAATAAAAGGTAATTCGAAAAAAGAGTTAAGATTTTGGTTGTTTTGATGATTCATATTATTATGAAAATTATATAATTATTATAATAAGTAAACAATAAAAAACATTTCAATGCGAGAAATCCTGAAACTCGAGTTTTGTTTATATAATACAATTTCAATATGAAATAGGTGATAATTCATTTACAAATAATAGCCAATAAAACCAAAGATGTTCTAATAGATATTGAGGGACTATTATCTGTTACGTGAAAACTTGTAAAGTTTACTCTCAACTATTGTTTTCTCTCTAAAAGACTAATAAAAATCGATTTTCCAATTTTTTATTCTTGTTTTCAGAGAGAACTCAGTTCTGAGAAAAACCAGAATTTGCTATACTTTTGAAAATTAGAAATTTATTGCAAACTTATGTATAAATTATGTCGGAAATCGAGGTAAACGAGAAATACATTTTTTAATTAAACTTTAAAACAAAAAAATTTAAACAAAAATGTAATTTAAATTTTCATATAAAAATTTGATAAAATAAAGTGTTATGTATGTCAGCAGGGTTTTTCCAATTTAAGCAGACTTGTCAGTGAACATTTTTATGATTTGTTTATTTATGCTTCGTTTACATCAAATACAGTTAGATCTATTTTGAGAAAAGGTGTGGACACTGAGTAAGATACATTTCTATGAAGACAAATATTGTGTTAATTCAAACGGATTGAAATAAATTTCATTTTCTACTGAAACGTTTAGTTAAATAAACTTTTGCCTTAAATAACGAGAAAATAACAGTGAATATCAATAAATATGCTTAAAATATAAAATATATTATAGAAATGTACGACAATGTGATGTAATGCTAACAATGAAAGCTATTTTTCGGTCCAAAATACCAGTGCGTTGGCGGATGCCATGCATTAAATATTATAAACCATAAGCGATACCACTTTTTTTTATTTATGTAATGCTTGACTGCAATTGTTTCCAAAAGTCAAAGAATAGTAGGTCTCTGACAATCGCGAGACAAAGCAATTCATGGTCTATACAATGGGATGAGGTTTTGGCCCGAATTGTGGTTCGCCTACTCACTCACTGCTCACTACTACTCAATATATGTTCAATAGTCTAAAAAACTTAAACGATTTTCTAAGAAGACATAAGCCATCAATTTTACGTATTTCTATACTTTGTATTTGCATCATATGCTTAATTATTTGAGAATAATTGAGGGCTCACTACATATGAGCACTACATATGAGAACACAAAAGAGAAAAATAAAAGAAATAGAAAACACAGAAAACATTACATTGCTCCGATTAGAAGTTGCGGCAAAACTACTACTAGTTTATGGTCCCCTCCGAGCGATATTCGCCTTAATCTAAGCGCCGCTCATTTAACAAAAAACTATTCTCTACTCAAACTATATTCAAAAAACTAGTCAATAATCATCACTTCAATGGCTTAAACCATCAAAAGAGTCATATATTACATAAAAAGAAACTTCAAATTTATGTTCAGCCTCCGACCCATGGGTTAGCTTCTTGGGTGGTTAACATACAAGTTTTTTACTCGATTCTTAACTTTTTTATCAAATTATATCAGAGATGAACAGAATAAAAGAGATAAACCATAGTTTTGTTTTTATTTTTTAAAGAGATAACTTCAAATATATTCAATTTGTTTGACAAATATAAATGAATATTTTCGAACCGATTTTTACCTAGTTTAATGATCATAATAAATGTGTCTTTACCTTTATTACATAAATGTTGAAACGCAACTTAGACAAGTTTGCCGTAAAGAGGCTTTAAAATGTACATCCCTGATTGTGTCTAAACATGGTCTGACCGACTTTGTGTCAGATGTGAACAGAGAACTAACGCTTTTTTTAAATGAGCGCCGCTTTAGATTTGTGATTATGGCTCGGAGGCGGCCATAAACAAGTAGTAGTCCCCATAAAATAGTTATGCTGTAAATTCTAATCGAGAGAAAACATTTCTCTCGATTTTTCTCTTTTGTGTTCTCATATGTAGTGCTCATATATGTAGTGAGCCCTCAATTATTCTCAAATAATTAAGGATATGATACAAATAGTAGAGAAAATACGTAAAATTGATGTACTTTTGTCTTAGATCTATAAGTGATGTCTTGCTTTTCTAAGAAATACTTTGATCTTTCAATATATCAAATATATTTGAGCACTGAGTAGGCGAACCACAATTCATAGCAAACCTGAGTCCATTCATCCTTTTGTATAGACTATGAATTGATTTGTCTCTCGATTGTCAGCGCTTACTATTCTCGGTCTTTTAGAAATTGGAGTCAATGCTTTGAATTTGCAACGCATACAGTGATTGACCAATTTACTTTAGATTGTCAACCATGATTTATATTACCTATTCTATACCTAGGGCATTTTAAAGTTAGCGGTAATTTATTGTGTTATTCACATTTTCAACATTCAAATCATTTGAACCATTCGTCTCTCAAACAAAACTTACAAAAACTTCATTTATTTGATATAACTTTTGCTAAACTTTTCGTTAAATCATTGCTTACTTTCAATATTCAACTTTATATCGAGTGTCAAAAATTTAAACCATTATTAAAATCTATTTTTAAAATGAGATTATTTTATCTTGATAAAATTTATTAAAACTTGAAAAATATTAATATTTAAACTAAATAACAAATATAACTTGTTGCAATACAGTATCATCTTTTCAATGTTTATTTTTGAACCAAAGATTAGAAAAGATGTTAAGAGCCCCTACTTGAGAGAATTAGTCAAGTTAAGCTAAATTCTTAGTTTGTTGAACTTAGAAAAATAATCTAGTGAACAATATAGTCTAATTAACATGGTGAAATATGTGGGTGTAGTAAACCTAATGCGAAACCCATTATTAAAATCAATTTGGTTTTGTCTGAAAATATTAAGTTTTATAGAATTAATTGAAATATTTTGATAATAATTGATTTGAGTCAAGAAATTAGTGAACTTAAGCTCTAAACACAAAATATAACCTAAATTTGTGTAAAAGGTTTTTGGTATCAAATATACTGTTTATTATTATTTCAGTGAATAGTATTTGTGAACCCAATCATAGTTTTGTTTCAAAATGACTTTCAATTCATTGTTAACTGACATCATTGAGTCATTCATGTTATTTGAATATCATCTTACACAAATACACAATCAATTGTTTTCGAGTTGTTGCACACTAGTTTCAATCAATCTTATTTTTATTTATAATAAAGACCAGTTAATCCTAGATAACTATTAATATGGTCAGACATATTTATATAGGCGGACAATACGGCCAACTTATTTCCCCAATTTTTTGTCTGAAATTTTCAAAAGGACCTAATTTGGACACAATTCGGTTTAAATCTGTTCTAGTCACAATAATACTAAGAAATCATTTTAATAATTATTAGTAATTTATGTAATTGAAAAGATGGGAAAATGAATCATCTATAACATTCTATAACATTTTACAATCGATTAGTCCCTAATTTTTGAGGAGAATTTGGTTCATACAAATCCACAATTTTGGGCTAAATGGCACTCAACTGTTTAAGTTACTCATTTTGAAGTCACTGACCCTTTCCTTTCTACCAAATTACTATGACCTTGGACATTTTAACTTCAATTTTGAATAAGTTTGCAGAACACTAACAATAGGAATAAGTCTAGAATTGAACTCAAAATTAGAAGAATTTTTCAAAAAATTTTGTTAAACTATTTCTACAATAAATTAGATTAAAAATAATTAAAACATATTTATATTTCAAATGTATTTAAAACTAATTAAATAAAAAAAAGTATTGAAACCATTTTGAAAATTTAAAAGAATCAGAAAAATTAATTTTGTTTTGAGAATAAAAGATTAACATGCTTAAAAATCAAACTTAAAAATTATGAGCTTGAAACATTAAGTAAAAAAAAGTTGAATACTTTTAAGAAAAATTGGAGACTTACGAAAGTTTGTCTAGATTGCCTAGATAGTCTCAATTTTGTCAACAAATCTAAGCGCATATAATAATCGTTAGGTAAAGACTAATGCATTCCTTTTGAGAAATCGATAATTGAATAATTTTTTCTAAGAATATTCAATGATCTTGCCCTTTTATCCAACTGTTTTAGTGATTCAGTTCTATGGATGAAAATTGCAGTGAATAATAGAGGCTTTGCACTCAACCCTTATATGCTGTGCTATCGACACAATCGATGTATTGAAAGCAAGTGATGGCAGAAGAGGCTCAAACACGTGTGCAGACGGCTTTCCACCGATTAATGAATGATTTGGACAAACAATGTCTTCGGAAAATACAGGTCTGTATTACTGGTCAGCACTCAATTAAATCAACGATTTATTTAAAAACAATCGATTCGATAGCTTTCTATTTGTTATTATTTTGATCATAAATTTTGGTAACCATGACATCAGTTTATAAATAATATTCTGACTAATTTTATTTTTAAAAATTAATTACTTATTTTCAACTTACAATTTACAACTGGGCCAAATATTTTCTTACAAACTGTATTCTTGCTAGTTTTTAGGCTAATTCTGAATTTACTTAATAAAAAAGGGGAAACTTTGGGGTTTTATCCAAAAAATATTTTTTTTAATTGAATATTTCCGCAAGCTCATTTTTAAAATATTCTTGTATAATTAAGATTAAAGAAATTTAATTTAAATTTACCTTAACTCTGCTTGAGATTGAGCCAGATACCTTTAATAAGTTGTAACTTATATAACAATGAATTGATTTTATCTCAAAAAACACAAACAAATTAGAGTCTAATGAGAAGAAAACTTCAGTGAATCCTCGTTATTATCAACTTTTATATTAAAAGTCAAATTGTTTTTTCCAAATTCGCGGTATTAGAAAGGGGTCAAAAGGGGTTTTTCCGTGACCAGGGAAACGGGGTTATTGAGTAATTTCTGGTTTTGAATTATGGTGACAATGGGGTCAATGTCACCAAATTTCATAAACTGTTGCAATGTTTTTGCAGTATTTGCGCTCTTTTTATGCATCGATTCTATTCGCGGGAAAATGATTAGTTACCATGGTAAAATGGTAAAATTATATTATATAAACTTTTAGATCAAATATCAGACTCTAAGAGGAAAATCCTCTGTTATTCCCTTTAATATGACTCAGACATCAAAATATTCTGAATTTTTATGAAATGACAACTGAATGACTCATTTATTCTGATCCAAAACAATGGCTTAACTAATGATTATTGCAATTGAAGGCAGATATGCACAGATGTGCCGCCCAGTGCTGTGACCGCACAGACACATCACTTGACGAGAATCACAGCTGTATTAACAAATGTTCGCAACCCATTCAAGTGGCACAGACTTACGTCGAAAGGGAAGTGACCGCATTCCAGGTCTGACCACATTCTCTTCAACCCATTTACACAATTTAATTATCAAACTTTAATTTAGGACCGCATTGAAAGGTGTGTCCTCAGCTGTCAGGACAGCATCAAAGATAAAATCGGGTCCAATACATCGGAAGCTCAAATTAAAGGCTTCACCACTCAGTTTGAGTCATGTGTTGTCAAATGTGTGGACACTCACATCGGTCTTATGCCTAATATGTTGTCAAAAATGGTGGCCAACATTAAAAAAGGTTCATACAATTAGGAGTTCCTTCAAATATTCCGCAACTTTTGTAGAAATTATAAAATAGGATTTTTATTAAAATTACAAAACATTTATTAATTAAACAAATAATCATTTATTTAACAAATTTAGTAATAAATTGTGTTAACACTAAAACAAAAAAGACTATTACTTGAGGGTTGGGTCAATTATAAACAGGATATGCAGGACATACCAGGGTAAACCCGTACAAACATTAACAGTTATCGCAATCAAAAAATCCTGAATCGTTACGTGTCTTGAGATTCAATTGTCGGACATCGCACAGAAAGAATCTCTTCGGAGTAATTGACAAAAATTCATATTTTCTTCTATTAATCGGAAATAAAATTAATAAAAAAACTGAATTAAAGTAAATGAAAAAGTAATACAATTCAAAGACACAGCCCTCGATTTGACTGAAGGAGTATTTGGTGACAGACTCTGCCATTAGTGGCCAAATTGGTTCTAAACCCAGATTAAGTCGAACACAATATATAACAGAAGCGGCGATTATTGAGGGATAGAAACTATAAAATCGTATCTCTGTTTAAGATAAGAATAAATCAGAATAAATTGAAAGGAGTGGACAGTCATTCATACCGAGTGATTCCTCTAAATACTTGTCGACCAGCGATCGACTTATTTTATTGATCATCGATTCTGGAATACATTTAACGTAGAAGTAGTCTATATAAGTGGCGGCCGTCGGTGTCATCAAAACCCAATTAAAAAACTCCAAAATCTTTACTTCCATTTCCATGGCCTCAGACTTTAAGTATTGATTCGGGTCTGAAACCAATTCTTCTATTTTCGGTATTTTACTGTCGTTTTCATCGACTTTCGCTAAAATTATATTCAATTAAATAAATAAATGTTTAAATAATATATAAAAAGATAATAATTTTAAATAACAGATTAAATGAGTTGTTTTGAGGAACAGCACAAGAATATGAGGAATAGCCTATTCTTTGAACTATACTTTACTATATTTTAAACTTCAAATAAGTAGTAATTTTGCGAAAATTATTTTTTTATTGGAAGAGGTTTTGAGCCCAACATTACCTGCAATGAGAAGACTGGAGACTGCGGTCAACTCAAGACTGTCCTCACAAATGTCATGACTGTCCATAAAGAGGTCCATTATATACACAGAAAGAAATTTGACTCCAATTGAAAGCTTATGTCTGGAGTACAAGAAATTGATTCTTTTAATCAATTGGTCCCTATATTGGAGTTGTGGTGATCTTAAACACAATTAATATTACAATTAATACATTATTGCATTTATTTATTGACAAACCTATTGTGAAATATAAGTATTTTTTGCTCTCTTTTAAGAAGATATTGATAGCATTGTTCCGCGTATTCAAACTCGGGATCAAATAATTGCAAAAAAGACATTACTTTTATTAAAAACTGTATTTAAATGCAAACAATCGAATGAAAAACTCAAATGAAATCACTTTTACTTAAACTTTAAACTATTGTTTGGATTCGATTTTGTTTTCATTTAAATGAAGAATATTTTATTGAACTAATAATTTGTGCCTTTTTTTGACTCAAAACCTAATATTCATTGTCTGGAAATCCTATTCGTCTAATAGTTCACAGTTTTCACATTTAAACAAATAGTTTCAAAGATTACTATAATTCTGAGTCAAACTAATTCTGGGCTTAACTTTTATTTTAATCAAATTAAAAAAATAAATTGATTTCTACTATATTTTGGATTAGTAAATATGCTAGCACATATCACACATATCGGACATATAGGACATATTTCTTTATTATAATGTGAACCTATATTTTAATTAATTGAGAAAATAAGTAGAGGTATAGGTATTTTCTGAAGGGTTATCTCCTAATTGCTTCAGTTTATGGTTAATATAGAACCTTACCTTGGATATCCTAACAAAGATAATCTGAAACAATTTAAGCAATTTTTTGCATTGCTTTTAAAGTTAAAGGTCTCGATATAACGGAATTGATTTAAGAATTTTAATATAAGTCACGGATTTTGCTGCACCCATACAATCAACTTTGCATTCATATAAAGGCTATTTCCGGAATTAAGAATGTAAATTGCTCCTTTTTGCTCCTTTCCTTAATTGCTTTCTTCAAAAATAATTTTATTATAAATTATTATCTATAAAAACAAGTATCTAATAAGACTAAAGTACTATTTTAACCAGGGATGACCAGACTCCGAGGCTCCAGGGGGGATCCAGAGGGGGGATTTTCGAATTTTCCTTCCAGGAGGGGG
>JAQFZI010000082.1:0-26402 GCA_034695605.1 Eupelops occultus | reverse complement strand
CTATTGTATTACACAGTAGAGTGAGTCTCTCCATAATCTATATAAAGAGGCCTGGTATAAACACTAGGTTGAAGAAACAGGGTTCTAAAAGATACATGTATAAATTAGGTATAAAAGATACTTTATACTAGCAAACTTTGACATTTCTAATGAATATTTCAAAAACAGATGCAAATAATTTGTTAAATAAATGTATCTAGCTATAGTTCTTTTAAAAACAATTATTAACGGAAAGTTTAAATTTTGTTTTTCAGAAATTATACTAGTTAAAAAAAAGATAGTGAAGTCAATTTTGATTCTTTTTGTTCAATTCATATTATTATTATTATTAAGAACCGATTCTGGTTTCGAGAGCAAGTGGTGACCCATACGGCGCGCCTGCGTTACAGAAGTCGAATAAAAAAAGTCGATCTCTCGTCTGCTTTAATAAACAGGTATTAGAGAAATAGGAGTCAGTTGTGAAACAAGGAATGTAAGCATTTGCACGAATTCGTGATTCACTCGATAACCAAAATTCATTTTCTAAGTTCATATTCGGCCCTCAATTCAAAGAATCAGAAATTCACACAATTCTTAAAATTGGTAAGAAATATATTCCATTATTTCTAATTGTATTTGATTATCTTGCTTGTTTTTGGCCAATTGCCATCGATGTCTATTGACGATTAAACTAACATTTAATATCTCAATGCTTTCAAAATTTTATTTAAATTTCAATGTATTTATAGAAGTCATACAAAATTAAAGAGTTTTCTAAACATAAAACTTATCATTAATTCAAAACAAATTCAATAGAGAGGAAAAGGATCGAGAAGTTTGTCAGATATGAGACAAATTACTTTATTTACATGAGTTAACTGTAAAATCAATAACTATCTAATTGACGTTCCCTTCCTTAGGGCAACGTTTAGTTAATCCACTTTTAGTCAACTAATTAATTGTTGAAAATTATTTATAGTTTCGCTCAAAAGGAGTGGGAAAACAATGGGCTTTAATTTTGTTTGAATTATTCCAAGTTTTGTTTGCAAACCTTTTATTAACCATAAAATCAACTCTTTATGAAAAAAGTCGAGAAATGTTATCGATTAGAATCAGACAATGAGTTTGTTCACCACTAAACTGATTACAAGAAGCTATTGAATAAAATTCCTATATTTAGAGAATACTTGTATTTAAATGATTTACAGAATTCTTATGGAGTCCTAAAATAACCCATTTGTTTGTGTCAGATATAAGTGGGTTATTAGTCGGAACTCCAATAAGAGAGTGACCTTATCTTAGATAACACTGAAAGTAGGCTTTATTTCATAAACAAATGAATTATACAAAGCCTCACATATACTAGGATTTCAAACTAAATCAACTCAATTATCACTGTTAACAATGACCTGACTTTAATCTTAAAACAATGAAAACTTTGATGATTAGTAGGTCTTAGGATCAGACATGAGATTCTTATAATTGGTTAATAAATTATTGTCTTAATTACCACATAATTAGATTTATATTCAGTTGAACTTAAAATCTTTTGATTCATTCAATTTTGTCACTCAATGAATGATTCTAAAAAATAGTTTAAAATTAATGTTTTAATTGAATTTTGATTAAACTTTGATTTATGTCAACAAAAAATAGTTTTAACAAAAAATTAAATTTATGTCAGAAATTAGAAACAATTAAAAATCAATTAATTTTCAATAAATGATTATAAATAGAAACCTAATTTGTTGGTCAGACATTCAACCGGCTCTCAAATCCCATAAATACAATAGAAAGCCAGCGGCGATGTCTTAATTTAAGTGATTTTACCATGTTCATTCATAAGTTATATTCGCATTACATAATACTTTTGGTTTTATTTCTTTATAAGTTATTAGAATTTATGTCTTCTTTATATTTAAGGTTAGAATTTAAGACCAAAAGACGGTTTTCTTATGAAATCTTTCAAAAATTCTAATAAATTGATTGCTTTTCTGCCTTAAAAGGTCTGGTATTAGATATGTTTACTGAAAGCCTAAATCAATAAATGAGTCGAAATGACTTCAAAGCAAATAAAATTTATTACAAGAGCTGACACCTAATTAATTGGTCGCACAGGATCTGTTTGAATGACTTATAGTTCAGTTATCTGCTCTCATATTATATGACGAGCAGTAAATGTGCCAAATATTGATATGAGCTCTAAAACGACATTTTTCAGTCCATTCATTCATCAGTTTTATAATTGGTTTGACTTTCACTTCAGAATTCAATTATTCATTACTTAAAGACATTTAATATTTATTGAAAAATTCTTTTGTTGTGATATCTTTGCCAACAGTTTTCACTTTTCTAGTATTAGATGAGGCAGTGATTGTGAACCGGATTCTTTATTATTTATTCTCAAATAAGAGTGAGTGGAGTCGACCCCTCCATTCGGGAGCAGTATTTTCAAGTATTCCCTATTATTTTCATTTCTTGTTTAAAACAATAATTTGAGCGATCATTAAGTTCTCAGCGAAAGTAATCATTTATAATGTTTTGAGCGCTGGTAGGGCTCAGAGTTTGAGACTTAAGTTGAGTGAAAATGTTGACTGACAATCACGAAAAGTTACCATTTGGTGAACATAAGTGCACCTGAATATTGGCCGGAGTGAAGGCGTGCACCACTAATCAGTTTTGTACCTTTAATGGTGTGCGATCTGCAGTAGTGATCGATATGACAGTAAATATTGTGGTCACACACGAAATATTAATATATTGGACAGTCGTTGGCTTTTTTGCAAAAATAAAATCATTAAATCAAATGTAATATTGTTATCGATTCTATCAATAAAAGGATATATGAATTACTAAATCGCTTCAATACTGCTATAACTGTCTGACAATCCTTAATGATTGCCTCCAATCATAATAAAGTTCAGATCAGTTTTATATGAGTCCGTCATATAATACCAGTTCTCATATACTAATAGTTTAGTAAAATTAGGAAAATATTCGATCGGATTTTGGATAGATTTATGAAAACCGATTCAGACTTTCATTTATGACTATATTTTTAAAACTAATGTAAATCTAATGGTTTTTTTTTAGTTTTCTTTATTTCTATTATTATTATTACAGCCATTGTTTCAAAGCATTTGAATCAATATTTCTTTTCTCTTAATTCAAAGCGAATTCAGTGATGAATATTAAATCAATGAAAAAAAGTTTTTCCTTACGATTGCAAAAATGCGAACCAAATCCACACAAATGTTTATTTAAAGCGATTTCCATAAAAGTCTTTCGATGTCTTAAACCTAATGACGGAAACTTTTATAAGTCTTTTGGAGTCAAACCAATCATTTAAGTAATATAAAAGTGTCTGACATATTGAAGAGATAATCAGAGACTCTGATTACTCGCATTCATTACCATTAAAACGAGAATTCAAAATAGCCTAGCTACAACATCAAATTTTATTGCAGTCAACGTTTTATGGGTTAACCATTATTTTAGTTAATCTTTTTGCCAGCTTCGAGTCAAATGAGAAGTATGCGTGTGAAGTATCAATGACAATTTTATTGCTAGCTCTCCCAAATAGACACTTGGATGCTAGACACTAGGTGGATTTGAGTTATGCCCTCATATACTGCTAATAGCAAATATAGTTTATTAAATACATCAATTCATTAGCCAATTCATGAAAATATAAGCTGGATGTTTTTAAAATAGCATTTTTATACATTTTCCTCATTGATTACAAATGATTATTACAAACAAATATTAATTTTCAATCTTTATAACAGATTTACACATTTTTTGTAACAAAAACAAATGAAATAATTACAGTTAAACCTCTCTATCTTGGACCCTCGTAACTTGGATTTCCTCCTATCTTGGATCGATTAGTTAAGTCCCGTTCCAATCCCATAGACAAATGAGTCAATTTCTATCTTGGATTTCCTTCTATCTTGGACCTAATTCTTCCAGCCCCAAACAATCCAAGATAGGAGGTTTTACTGTATTAACAAATTTATTTATTAAATCCAATCGTAAGTACAACAGTTGTAGTGAATATTTATTGTATAATAAGTCCAAAATTAATGTCATTACAACAACTTTTTACATGATTAAATATTAATTCATTCCTCTAAATTAGAAACTAATTAATTAATTAATTATCAAGGTTGGGACATAAGAATTATATTATTGTAAACCTTAGACAAAAATAAACCCACATGCTAAATTTCAGCCACATATTGCCATGTTCAGGAATACTGAAAGAATACCTCTTCACTGCAATACACTTCTCTACTAATAAACATTTTTTGGATATTTTCAAAGGCCTTTCCGGGCAAATTTGCATGTGGATTCCATTAAGTTTAAGCTTTACAAAAAATGTATTTCTTATGACCTTACGCCAATTTTGATTAAAGTGGTTTCCATTCAAGCATAAAAGCAAATGTAAGCTTGCAAAGGCCATTCATTCATACAGATCAAACGAAGTAATGCATGGATTTAAAGCATAGATATTTTAAGTCATATAAATTATTTATAAAAATGAAAGTTTTGAAAGAGCATGTTAAAATTTCCATTACCAAAATCAAAATGATTAAAATTAAATAGCATCTTGGATTTTTGTAAGCTTCTCACAAATGTGTGAAACACATAAGTTTAGTCTCAAAATTGTTTTCTAAGTCTTAATTTTGATCCTTTAAATAACAATAATAAATGTTTTTAGTTTTAATGTTGTGATTAGGCTTTTAGCCAATAAATCATAGTAAGGGCTGACCACCATTGGAGTGGACTTTGAAATATTCCAAAATTTGAGATTTCAAAGAATCTAACATTACTTTATGTCTTTTTAAAACAGAGCGAGCATTTTTCCCCCAAAAACGCCTTTAGTTCGAAAAGCTTGACCAACCCTGGTTATAAACATTATATTTAAATTATTGAAGACATTTTTCTCATAATTGGAGAGATATTCCATAATTTATTCTGAATGTAAGCCATGTTTTCTGTAATCATTACTAATAATAAGTTACAATTTATATTCGTTTCTTATAAGTTATAACTTATAAGTACAGCGAAAACCCATTATAAATGCATTTAATGAAAGGATTCTGTGCTTTAATTATTAGAAATTTTATTATTCAAATGAGCCGTAGATCTAAATTAGTTCAATTAAATGGCTTCGAGTGATAGTTCACTCTCTGTTAGAAGAGTAGATATTTTGTTTTTATTTATAAAAAATTGTTTGCGTTCTAAGGTTTGCGTGTATTTCATATGAATTATGAGTTTTTCAGTTATAAGGCCTCAAACTATATGAAGGCAAACAATCCAAAAGAGAACAAAACTCTCATATTTTTTCACTATATTAATCAGAAATGCGCAAGGTCTCTCTGTTGGTCTTTAGAGTCTTTAAATAAATTCTTTGATAAAAGATGTCTCAAACCAGCGCTACAACTATTTCCAGACTTTTTACAAGTCATAAAATTTTGTATATAAAAGTTTATTTAAACTAATCCGGAAGAAAAAACAAAGTCAAACTCATCATGAAACAAATCATATTCGTTTCCATTATCTATCTTTGAAGTATAAAAGATACACCTTGGTTATATTATTAATATAGACCATGCAATACATGTAGTTGTACTCCACTTTACTCTTCAACTCTTATTGAGTGCATATTTCTTTGAAAATTTTTATTTGAGTTGTTTTTATTGAAATATTTGAATTTAATGACAACAAACGTCTGGATTGCATGGAATAGCCTGAAGGCCGACACAAATATTACTTCAAATAAATTTCACAAATCATTGTCTTAAAAAGGAAATGTACCGATAAGTGAAAGTCTTTTTAAATTTTTGAGAACATATATCGCTTTAAAAAAAAATATAGTTAAGGTGTCCTCTGAAGAGTAGGTCAAATGGCTAATTTAATGGTAAATCTCAAAAGATCTGGTCTTCTTTCATAGATGTAATGTTAAACTTTCAAAAATCTCAGGGTATTTGGAAATTTTCAAGTGAAGTGAAGTGTATGAGGTGGACTTCCCCTTGGCTAACCCCCCATTGAAGATATCATTTGCATAAAACTCATTATTTGGTTAAAAATAAAAAAGTTTACGATTTTTATAGAATGAGTTAAAGCCTCTGAAATGCTAGAAATTGATTTAACTTTTCATTAGACCATGCTCAATATCTAAGAGCTCTTATTAAAGATTCAAACAATTTTTTTTGCCACAGATTTTCATCTTTTTATTCAATTTATTTAATCAAATGAATGAAATGAATTTTAATGTAAAAAATAAATTAATATTAAGAGACACGAAAGCAATTATATTTATAATAATTATCTTTCAATTAGTAAAATTAAAACTAATTTTGTTGAATTAAATTGAATTGATTCTGTTAATTGTCTCTTTAATTTTGATTAAAATTCGAAGAAAGATTCGTTTGAAAAAGTTCTTTAATATGTTTTCCTTTCTGTCAATATATTTGAATCCTTTTGATATTTCTGTAAATAATGTGTATTTTTCTATCAAAATCCTGAAATTCGCTCCAATGAGTTGAATAGTGTTAGAGCTGAGATGCTCAAGGGGATTTTGTTTATTCACCTTAAGATATCACGGATTTTCAACTAATTCTGTTTGGGAAATAGCTATCTTTATAGAATAAGCAAGGAAGTGTCACTCCAACTCAAGTCTGATTTTTGGGCAACAAATAAAGAAAGATTTTATGACTTTTCTCTTCTTAAGTGAAATGTTAAAATCAAGGGTTGTTTTTCTTCAGAGTTGGTCCCTTTTTCAGTATTCACCTAAGTTTTCACCGAAAAATGACATAACATTTTCCGCTTCTATTGATTCCTGTTTTATATAAACCTTCTCTCGAAAAATGAAATATGCGATCACTTGAAGTACAGAATAATTTCAAAATACTTTAAGTATTGACGTCTGAGATGTTTGAGTGCTTATATGCGTAGGAAAAAAGACCTTTGCTTTCATCAGTTCAGTTATGAAGTGATCACTCATTTCTCAAATAATTTGCTGCATATCATGTAAATGTCGAACTAAAACACTAAAAACAAGAACATTTATAATTTTTAAAGAGTTATATAACTTTTATTACATACATAGCATATGAGAATTTGAATTTCAAATTAGGTTTTGATTTCATGCACTCCAAGAGTTCAAAACTTAATCTACAAATTTTAAGCATGGTCAAATTCCTCAACTCTTTTTGACAAACTCCTGAACTGAATTCTTAATAATAATAATGACATCTACTTTAATTCAAGTAATCAGTTAAACTACCCTCACGTGTAAATGACATTGATTAAAAAAATCATCAAAGCTTTTGTTGAACGAAATTTAGTAAATATTTTTGGTTTCATTTGACTGAATATTAATTGACTTTATTTCCAGTCCATTGATTTAAAAGATGGTATTTTTTTTATTACTCATCAAATATTTGACTTTTAATTCTTCATTTAACCCATTTTTAAAAAGTGGAGACAATTTACTACTGTTTTAAATTTAAATATCTATGGATAGGGTTTACGAGTTCTTTACACTTGATTTCAAGTTTAATTAGAAGCGACGCTTCACTGACTTTTACAGACTTGTAATTTACGGTCTGTTTTCAAAACATGTGTTTTTGGCCAAAGAATTATTCAATTGAAAGAACTGGTAATCAATCAGACATTCAATGATTCGTTATCTGTTCCACAACTCAAAGATTCTTACGAAAAGAATATTTTGATTCTTGTATATTCTTCCCAAAATGAGTAAAGCAAATAATTTTCCATTTTGTTTAATTTTATTGATTAAAAAGAGGACTGAGTTAACTAAAGTTTCTTTTATTAAATTAAGAAAAGATATGAGGTATGTCTACAGTAAATGTCAGAGACGTTGACAGAGTTGTGTCTCTCTTTTATTTAATTAACACAAAAATTGTTCTGTTCTTTGACTTAATTCAAAGTTTGTATTATATTATGAAAGGCGTCGATAGTATTGTTAATTATATTTACTCTTATTATTGAACAGAAAGTCAATAGAAAAGAGAAGAGCGAAGCAGTCCTACAGTAACTGTTGTCCACCGAATTACAACTGAGCTGACAATCAATTTGTCGAAAAGAACAGAGAATTGCGACACAACTTGTAATTGAGATCACAAGATATGCCTCATTCGCCTCCAGAGAGTCATAGTCCCCAGGATAATCACGATTTAATTAATGCCTCCTTTTGTGATTCAAACTCTTTTGGAATGCCATCGACTTTTACACCCATATTGGATGTGCACAAAGGGAGACCAGTTAGACTACAGGTTAAAGTGATGGTCCCCGTGCACGACCATCCAAATGTAAGATTAGCTTTTTTTTTTGTTTATCTATTTTTGGCTTTTCCTAACCGTTCAGTTTTTCATCCCTTCTTCTAATCGCTCCCATTATTTACGCCAAAAGTTAAACGATTTTTGTTTTGATACTTGAAGTTCAACTTTGTTGGCAAGTTGTTGGGCCCAAAGGGTAATTCCCTAAAGTGGCTACAGGACCAAACTCAAACCAAAATGGCAATATTAGGCCGGGGCTCAATGAGAGATAAGCAGAAAGTATGATTTATTAGTGTTCTGGGCTTTCAATATCATAAATCATATGTTTGATTGTCTAATAAGGAGGAAGAACTCCGTCAGACTATGGATCCAAAATATTTTCATCTGAACGAAGAACTTCACGTAGAGATAACTGCATTCGCACCGGCACCTGAAGCATATCTAAGAATGGGTAATGCTTTACATGAAGTCAAGCGCTTTCTCGTTCCGGTTTGTATAGAATTTAGTGTTTTTTGGGAATCTTTTGTATAAAAGTGTTGTTAATGATATGCAGGACTATTACGATGATATACGCCAACAGCAACTCAGGGAACTGGGAATACTGAATGTCGACAAGAAATCTAACAGCAAATTAAGGTATTCTCCAGACATCACTGGTTTAATGCATTGAGAGTCTGATTGCTTCCAACAAAACCCAAATCAGAGATTGTAATCGATTGCTTATTACAGAACAAATGACTGCACCGGAACCCGGCCCACAGTGCGAGACAATGAGCCATCAATTCATCAAATTGCAACAAACGATAGCCAAAGTCTTGTAGTAGCATCACATCCACATCTGGTCAGTCCCACCACTAATGGTTACTCTAATAATGAGTGTTTGCCTTATAATATAAACGGGGAAAACGATGCAGACCTGAGTCGCTGTAGGTTTTTAGGCTTCAAAATTAGATCTAACGCTAAACTCAATCTAAATATAAAATTAATATTTATTTTCCTATACTGTAGGCTGGGATCAGAAATCGAAATATAAACTGTCGTCTCGTCTAAACAATAAGGGACTCCTTTTCCGCGATAAGCCCTACTCTAGAATTACCGAATCCATCAATAATACAGTTTTTCATTAAATTATTGCTAACTTTCACTCGACTCTAATCAATCGATTTCACTAAAACTCTTCTAAAATTAAATATCAATCAAAAGATTAATTGTAAATAAAATTTGTGTTAATTGTTATCAATTGTCTCAGAATATAGAGTTTGTAAACTTTATTGCAATTAATTTATTTCCATTCGATTTCGAATTGAAAATAAAATTCTTGTATAAAAACAATGTTTTCATACTTTTGATTATAATGTTATCCGTGAACTTTTGGGACAACAATTGTCTAAGATTTTCAATATTCCCGAGAGATGTGAATCCACTTTAAACCCATCTATTTATTTACCAACTTTGCTAAAAAAAGAAGTCCGAATTCCCTTGCTTATTTTTAACAGTCTTTTAACACTATATTATTATTTGATAAATGTTTTTAATCTGAATTAAAGTATCACTTGATTTATCTTTGCGAAAATGAGTGAGGTCATTGTTTTAAAATAATGGCAATGTTTGCTAAAATAAAGATCATAAGTGTTTTCTGGAACGCAATCAAAAAGATTGAGTGCAGACATAATATGTGACTGAATTGTCAATTGTATTGTGAATATTGTCTGCATTCGACTCAACTCAATATAACTCGAAGAGAATCCATAAAAATCGATATAAGAATCCGTTCAAATAAAACACATGTTAGCGACGGACTTAATTCTCAAGTTTAAGACACTATTTTTGGACAAATACTTTATTTTTTCCCTGATTTTATCGAACCATAAAATATTGAATTTTTGCTGACATTCATTGACTTTTTTTCCTAAGAATTTGTTCGAATAAAGAATTCTTTGAGGTATAAAACAAATAATTTTTGCCATCGTTTATAAAATATTATACAATAGATATAAGGATTATAATGAGCATGGTGCCAATACAGCAAATACTAACTTGTTATTTCCCTCAATGAAATAATTTATTGCTGTAAACAGCGTTCCGATGAAAATGATGTTCAGCGCTAACATAGAAGCTGTGCTCTAATCGATTTTAGGAAACTCTTATTCTGAGTTATGCTAAGTTCTGTTTGCCTTCGATATAACAATAAAATGATTCCTATATGATCATGGTCGTAATCTTATTCAAAATTGGACATAGACTCATATTTTCTAGTTTTAATCACAATTCATAACAAATTCATTTTATAACAATTTGAAGGAATGTATTATCAAATTAAGCGAAGGGTAAAAATCGATTAAAACTCTTTTGTTATCCTGTTTTGGAATTTATTTAAATCTGAAGAATTGGTTTTTGGTTCAATACTTTCGATGTGTTTATGAATACAAATAATATATTAATGAAAAACATAATTATTTAAATCAATGATAAATTTGACAAAATATATAAACAAAACATTTGTTATTTGTATTCTTAATCACATTAATTGCTTCCATTAAAAGTATGACAAAACAAATGAGATTTTATTAATTGAATATTCAATTAATGCCATACTTTTGATATAAAATTTATAAAATAAATATAAATCTATAACCGATTGTATGGAAAATGGAGTCATCACTTGTGTTGTGAAGCGGTTTGCAATTGTCTCATCATATTCTGAAGGCCAGGCATTCCTCCCATTTGTTGAAGTACTCTGGGATCCATCATTTTAGCCATTTGTTGGTTCAGTTTTGCCATTTGTGTTGGATTAACATTTTTAGCCATATCTCCCCCTCTGAATAAACCTTTAATTCCGCCCATCTTTTTGACGACAGCCGCGAATTTCGTATATTGTGTGAGCAGTTCCTGCACTTCCCTTTGTGTGACACCACTTCCTCGGGCCACCCGAACGATTCGTGTCGGCTGTTTAGTAAACAATTTAGCGCCTTCTCGAGAGTCCAACTCTGAGTCACTCATTGAGTCCATAATTGTCATCAGTCTTTTGAGACGAGACATAGACTCGGCCTCTGACGCTCCCTTCATAAGGTCGGCCCCAAAACCGGGTATCATATTAAGGATTTGATTGAAAGGTCCCATTTTCATGATGTTAGTGAACTGTTCGTACATATCCCTGAGTGTGAACTCTCCATGTTTTAACTTTTCAATGAGCTCTTCGTTGTCGTCCAGTTTTAGTTCATTCACTTTATCGATAAGTCCTTCGATGTCTCCCATTCCTAACAGTTTGGAGACAAAAGGCTTGACTTTAAACTGTTCGAAATCGTCGATGTGTTCTCCCGTTCCGATGAATATAATTGGCGATTGTGTGGCCGCAACTGCACTAAGAGCACCACCACCTCTGGCGTGACCATCGAGCTTAGTTACAATGACTGCTCCAACGTCTACTTTACTTTTGAAAGCTCTGGCCTGAGATTCACAGGCCTGACCTATGGAGGCGTCCATTACATATATTATAAGGTTTGGCTGAACTGTCGTAGAAATGGCTAACATTTCCTCAAATAAAGAGCTCTCCTGTTTGTGTCGACCACTTGTGTCTACAATAATCACTTCAAAGCCTTCATTAGTAAATTTGTCGACTCCTTCCGATGCGATAACGACGGGATCCGATTCAGTATACGATCCATAAAAAGGTATTCTCGCTTTTGTTGCGTTTTGTTTCAATTGATCAAAAGCTCCGGCTCTGAAGGTATCGGCGCAGACGAGAGCACACTTCCATCCTTTTCTTACATAATAATAAGCCATTTTAGTACAGGTAGTGGTCTTTCCACTGCCCTGTAGTCCGACAAACATCACAATATTAGTCCGACCCTTGACTGGGGTCCATGCCTTGACTCCGGGATCAACTAATTTGACCAATTCCTTGAATACCGCCATTTGAATCATTCTTCGTTTGTTAAGACCCGCAGCCATTTCTTCGAAATCGATGACTGAGCGGACATTTTCTCGCAATTGTTTAACTAATTTAATGTTGACGTCTGCCTCCAGAAGAGCGGTACAAATGTCTTTGAGGAGTCCATCCAACACCTCTTTGTTGATAATGGTTGCATTGCCTAAAGAACGCAACGCAGAGGTTATCTTTCGGCCCAAATCCGCCAAAACCATCGTTGCGTCACTCAATTGGATTCAATTAAAAACAGATATTATAATAAACACTTGTTTTTTGTTCTCATCTAAAGTCAAGAACTGTTTCCTGAATTCACTTCAATTGAAACGAAAAGATATTATTTAAATGTTTTTCAATTTTAAATAGAAATTTAATTTAATTCGCGTTTTTATAATAATTCATATGATCTTAGTTTCAGTGAAAGAGACGAACGACACGTTTGTATTCACTTCACAGATGAGGACAAGTTCTGCAAAACCACTCTCTTCTCATTAAAATAGTTGTTGAAACAAATAGTAAGAAATATGTATAAAATAGTAACAAAAACTGAGCTAATATTGTAGGCATTGCCTCCACCTTTAGATAAGCGGATCTGCGTTAAAGTTATCAGTGAAATAGTGTAACGAAGTTTATGAATGTATTAATCATTTGATTATTGAGAGACACAGTGTTTTCACTCATAGTAAACATCGTTTGCAAACCAATTGCTTCGGTGACCCACCGATGAACAAAACGTGCCTTTCGTTCATCACTTAATTGTCTTCAAACTGATTCTCCTGTAGTATACTATAAGTTTGACTTTTTCTGTGGCCAAAAAATGATTTTCGAGTATAAATACCTCTCAAATACACACTTAAAAGGATTTGAAAATTACAAGGTTTGTCAAAATCATTTTATTTCTATTGTTTTATTTGATTGTAATATAAATATTTGCATGTAAAGTATCTTTTTATACCTTGCTTGAATAAATAAATTGATTAAATGATTAATTAAATTGAAAATTAGTGCCAAAAAGAGGTATTATTTTTTTAATCGGTTGTTATTTTGTTCAAAAGCTGACCAAACACTTAATGTTTTAATTACTGATAACTCGATTATCGAAGGCTTCACTTAATTTTGACAAAAATCAAAATTAATATTTCGATATAATATACAAATACTTTAAGTGAATCGAAGGTTTGTTTTATTGTTTTTCAAAACTCTTATCAAATTCTGTCCTTTTTCTCATCTAAATTGGTGTTGACTTCAATGAGAACTGTCCTTAAATCTAATCTTTGTTTCAATGATTAGTTACTCAAGAGTTGACACATTTTCAATAATTAATGTATTTATGAGTTTTACACAGAAAGCAAAGTTTTATTTATTTGAATTACCCTTTAGAGTTTTGCTTAATATATTGAGCAAGTTATGATTAGCCGGTTCCTTTTATAATCAATATTTGATCAAATAAAGCATTTATTAAAAAAATTGAATAATAAGTTAAAGTCTATATCGTTGTAAATGTTATCTCAATTCATATTTGAATCTAAAGTTCACAAAACTATGAATTACAGCATTTTAGAGAATATTTACTTTATGTAAATGAAAATATTAAAAATTCCAAAGTTCACCATGCTCTTATGCTCTTATGCACTTATATGTAATATAAGAAAATCAATTTATCGATTTTCTTAATGAAAGAATAATTACAATATTCTTTAGATTCTCTAAATATAAATGATCATGAACATTTCAAATGGATTTTATATAATATTCTTTAATATAATATAGAATTGAAGTTTGTATTCACACAAAATATAATTAAACAAATTTAAAAGAATTGTATTATTATTATAAAAGTCACTAATTATTAGTAATTAATGTTTTTATATTAAATTACAGTATAGTTCTCAGGATACCAGTCCTCTCAGCAATTATGTTATGCACCCGTTTTGGAATTTTACTGTTAAGGTATTTATTGAATTTAAAGCAAATATTTTATTAAATAAACAAATGAATGAAATACTTATAGATTGTCCCCAAATGGTTGGCGCCAAATGTCCTGACATTCACTGGTTTTCTCTTCACTGTCGCAAATGGACTGCTTTTGAGTATATATGACACAAATTTTTGTGCATCGAGTGATACGATTCCATGGTGTCCACCTGTGCCCGCGTGGGTCTGGTTTGCGTGTGCTGTCAGTCATTTTTTAGCGCATACTTTGGACGGAATTGATGGAAAACACGCCCGAAGAACTAATTCTAGTGGCCCTTTAGGTGAACTTATGGACCATGGATTGGACAGTTGGACAGCTCTTTTCATTCCGTTCTGTATATATTCGATTTTTGGACGGGCAGATTTTAGTGAAAGTCCTCTTCGAATGTTATTCATATTCTGGACTATATTTTTGACATTTTATTTGTCTCATTGGGAGAAATATAACACTGGAATCCTATACTTGCCCTGGAGTTATGACGCCTCCCAAATAGCACTGTTTGTCATGTATTTACTCACTTGTTTCAAAGGTCACATATACTGGAAGTTTATAGTTCCAGTGCTCAATGTGCCGAGCGGTCAATTTTTTGAGATTATTTCTTATGGTAAGTGATTTTACACTTTGTAATGCAAATCGCAATAAATTAATTGTTTAATTAATTGATCCAATATTGGAATAGTTGGCAGTTTTGTGTTGTCAGCACCCGTTACCATTTATAACGTTTATTCCTGCAAAGCCCCAAAACAATCCACATTTTGGGAGTCTTTTCGACCACTCGTCCCTTTAATAGTGTTATTCTCAATAACGACTGGTTGGGCCGTCTTCTCTCCCAATGATATAATTTCAAAAGAGCCCAGAACATTCTATTTCATGGTCGGCACAGTTTTCGCTAATATAGCGGTTAGTTTTATTGCTTTTTTATAATTAATTGCAAATAATTATTTGGTTTTTAGTGCCGTTTGATTGTAAGTCAGATGTCTTCTACTCGATGTGAAGCCGTAAATTGGTTTCTGTTGCCGTTAGCCATCACTGTTCTCTTTATATTCTTCTTTTCAATGACAGAATATCCGGAGATAATAGTGTTGCGACTCATTTCAATTGTATTCTGTTTGTCGCACATCCATTATGGGGTGTGTGTTGTGCGTCAAATGTGCCAACACTTCAAAATCAATTGTTTTTCGCTCAAAAAGAGAGACCGAAGTGAAGAAGAAGTGAGTTTAGGTAAATCTAATAATTGACTCAAAGGTTCGATCGTTTTTTGCAAACAAATTAATCTTCTCTATAGTGTAAGAACTGGTTTGAAGTGGAGTTCCGTTACTTTCGTCTCAGAATATGAAAACTTATTATTTATATTTCAAATTATATTTATATTTACAGAATATTTACGATTAACTTCTAATCAATTCATTGAATAAATAATTGAAACAAACATTTGTCGACCAAATTCTGTATGACTTAAATACAGAACAGTTTTAGACATCGATTCTAATGAATATATTTTTATTTTAAACACATCCGAAGCGAACAAAACTAATAACTTTTAGATTTGGTTTTGTTTGACATAAATTTAAAACCATTTTAACGATAGATTTGATTATTTTTATAAATTCTCGAATCAATGATATGTACTTCAATTGTATATAATTTCCAAATAAGACTGAATTTTGTCATTATTTCAATGGTTTCTAATGTTTTTAACGACAATTAATGTCTTTTAGATTGGAATCAAAGTTTAAAAACTAGTCTAACGTTTTTTTTGAAATTGTTTTTTGTGTGAAAATTATAAATAAATGTTAATTAAAACACTTTTCCATTCATTTTATAAAACTTTTATCACCGTTTTGTTAATCTATGAGAAAACGAATAACCTTGCTTATTTAATTATATTCTTGGCTCAAAAACGATTTGTGTCTCAAATGGTTTGAAGACGTGATCAGAAAATTGGAAAGTTTTTAAAGTAATAAATAAGAAGTAAAAGAAGTAAAGTTAAGAATTTTTAGTTAACAAGAAAGAGAGGAAAGTGTTGTGGAAAGGGGTGAAAGTGTGCCACCGCTGGCATTGATTGCATTATTGAATTATAGGACCGGTATTCAAATGAGATGATCGGCCAATTGGTGTTCGAGTAAAACAGTTTATTATTAGAGTTAAGGTTTGGTTAATGCAATTCAGGCACTGATTGTAGGGATGAGTGAGAGCTGAGAGTTGTGTGCGTTTTGTGGCCTTTTGTTGAGTTATATATATTGGATGAGTCCATGCAATACATGTGACCTTCAGTTATGGCGTCTTTGTTTGCATTACATTCATCGCATCCATTGTATATCTTGAGGCACTTAAGACACTGAAGACACGCCGCCACTCATCCCCACTAACCATAGATAACCGAATTACCACTGATTGCAATCAACGCTTCAAAAGGGCTTCGATTTTGTTGTTTTGTATGTTTTAATTGAATTCAAAACAATACAAAAGACAAAACATTTCCTAAAATCCCATCTTTTGTTTGAAAACAATTCCAAACTTTAGGTAAGTCTTGATTTCATTAGATTTTAATTTAAGAAAAGTTTTAAAACTTAAATCTTAGAAAAAATGGATTAAAAATTAATTGATTTGTATTTTATTCTGCATTAGTTGACCAAAAATTATAATTATAAACATATTTACATTAATATTATGTTTTCTCTAATATATGTTTAGTCTAATCAACCACTCATTGAATGTCTTATTAACAGTTAATTATGTGACCATTGAATTGAAGTCGAGTCCAATTAATCGATGAATAGTTATAATGAGAAACACAAATATTTATTCTTCTAATGGTTTAAACGTAATGAATATAAACAGCATTAATGTCGAGACCACTAATATTCCCACAATTACTGCCGATATCCACCGAAATGAGTGCCAACAGATGAGTCTTGCAGTGGCCACCAAATCACAACCGAAGCCAAAGTCTAAAAGTATTGAGAGCTCTTCCCGGCCAACAAAACGGCCGCCGTCTGAGAGGCGCTTCAAATGCGATCAATGCGAACGTCAGTCATATACTTATTTTTTTTGATGTCTTTGAATTTAATTATAGTCTTATTTGCATAATAGGAATGTTCTTTACGCGGAAAGATGTGAAGCGTCATCTGGTCGTCCACACGGGAATTCGTAACTTTGCCTGTCCATATTGTACGCAGAGGTTCGGTCGCAAAGATCATTTGGTCAGACACGCCAAGAAGAGTCACAATCGTGACACTCGGTCTTCCACTTCAGTCAAAACTAGTTCTGTTGCCCAAACTTCTGAAAAGATGTTGTCTAATGGGTTGCCGACACTTATTGAGGCCAAAAATAATGGGGTTTCATCTGTTCCTATGGTTCCTGTTATGAGCCAACAGTTGGCTCACAATCACAACAAACAGGCTTTTAATTATTCGACGAATTGTCAAAACGGAGATTCAGCTCTTGTTTTGTTGTCCAACACTAACAATAACATCACTTCCATTAATAACAGTCATAATGAAGGCAATGGTGACAATCAGTGTTCAAATTATTCAAACCCTACCTCTAATCATGTGATGATCGCTGGAATGCACACAAATGAACCGTTGTGTCAATATATGACTGGAGTCCACACATTCGATGAAATGATGGCAAATAACTCTATGAAAAGCGAGACACCTTCTCCTTTGACAGCTCACCATTATTTTGCTTTTCCGGTCAATTCGAGTGGTATAACATATCCTCTTCCAAACCCATCATTTCTGCCCAACTGTTTGGTTACGAATCCAAATCCTGGTCTGAGTTCGTGCGCGAGTTCAGCCTCAATGGCAGCTTTTGGTATACCGGTGTCTAATGTGTCGAACACCTCGACTCCAATCCATACGACATTCTCCGTGGATGTGAACCCATCTCTGCCTCATTTCAATCAAGCCTTTCAATAACGACAGCAAATAATTGGAACCAATTCTACGTCACTTCCGATCGATTAACCATTTGCTCAAATAAAGTGCCTCTAATTCTTACCGGAATTGTATTAGAAATTAATGTCAATTAATCCAATCGTTGAATGTTTTGGAAGCGCACACATCTTGCAAACGAAGATTAAATCCAAATCTACCTCAAGATTGACCTCAAATTGTTTAATATTACCTCAAAATGACTTTTAGATTCTAAATAATGTAAAGAATCTAATTATGAGTTTTAAAGAATAGATTTAATGCTCAAAAGGTTTTTTCTAAGTTTGAAATGATTTCAATTTTTACTCTATTTTTATATGTTTTATAGAAAACGCCATAAAATTATTGCCAATAATTAGCTGTAAATAAGAAACAAATTAATGATTAATTATTATAATAATTATATATTTTTGTTCAATTCGTTCCTATTTGTGCCAATTCTTGTTTCGCTTTAATCATGTTTTATGTAATCAATTAGTCTTCTATTTGATGCCATAATTACCGGTGAATTAATTGATTCAAAATTTAACTCAACTTCTCTTTAGTTCTTTTGACAACTATTTTATTGTTTTTTATGTAAAAACTGTTTTCTTCCAAACTTTCGATTAATGTTAATATCTTTTGTTTAATAGATTTTTTTGTTGAAAGAAATTTATTTTTTGATTTTTTAAACCAATTTCTCAATGAAATCATGTTTTAAATCAATGTTGAAATTAATTAACTAATTGTTAAACGATTGCCATATAATTACTGCCAAACTATTGAAACAATTTTACCTCAAATTTGTTTTTTTTTAATTTAATGTCCAAAAAGAATGAAAGCTTTTCATTCTTCTCATTATAAGTATTTATACCAAGAACTCAATACTACCTCATTTTGATTTATATCAATATTAGTAGAAATTCTAATTTGAAATAAACCGTTAATTTTGAATACAATTTATTTAATAATATCCTTAAAATGTGTTTCATTTTTATCACAAACTTATTAAAGGCTGATATCTTGAAGAACTCAAAATCATTGGTATGTTACGGGTAATAAGTGTCGGTCAAAACGGTATTAATTGAATGACCACTGATTCTTATTGACTCATTTGTTGTCATTGAATACATAGTTTCACATAATTTTATTAGTCATTGATTAGTAATCAATGATTACAAATATATCAGTATTTCACAGATTCATAGTTAACATAGAAAACAGTCTATTATTGGGTATTAACATATCGTCTGATCAATAGTTTGGGACCTTGTTTATGACCATATTTGGATATAAACTAGGATAAACATATGGAAAATGGGTATATTAGGGAAGGGGTTTTGAAGGAGGGTAATCTTAATTGATTGATTTGAGTGGTGAGAAGCAGTTGTCGCGAAGGTTCAGACTTTGATTCCGTTTTTATAAATTGTTTTTAATAAAATTAATAAAATGTTAATTAAAATAAATACTATTTTTGAAAATAAAGTTTACTTTAAATAAAAGTGATTTTTAAGTTAAATTTGAGTCAAAAGAAACACATTTTGAGCCGCAGTTAACACAGACTCACAGACAATGGATTGGATCGACATTTGGAACCTGTTAGATATGATTCAATGGTGGACAGGAACCGTCGATCCCTTTGTTACGAGAGAACCAATTAAAGAGACCGAAGAAACACCAGACTTATGTCAGATTGACACCGACAATGGTTCTCTCGCTAACAGGTATCTCCAATCAATTATAAATATGTGGCTTTCAATTTCAATAAATTGATTAATGAATTTACTCAGTTTACTTTCAAAAAGATTACTCAATCATATTAAGAGACAAACATTTAACCAAATAATAGAAAGTTTTATTAATATTTTAAATAATATAATAAAGAATATAATTGGAAAGAATTTGGGTTCAAATAACTAAACAAATGTTGTGTTAAATAATAATTCAGAGAATATAAGAAAAAAGAATTAAATCTTTTCCGATCGAACACTTTTTTCGGCTCCCGATTCTGCAATTGAACTGCTTTCGGCATTTGTTGGGGGCTGTCGCACAACGGTATAGTTCGGTCGGTTTGGATCTAAAGTATCGACTGAGGCGTTATCGACGTTCGGCTCTTCATTTTTTTTGGAATTTGGTTTTGAAATTCCTTTACTTTTCTCATTCTTTTGATAGACATAATACCCAATGATTAGCGACAAAACCATAAGAATCAGAAGAAGGACAGAAAAAATCGTATTCAATGTTTTAGATCCAGACGATGAATCAGAAGACTGGGATTCGGAATCATCGGCGTCACATGTCCAAGTATAGTATTTGTCGGTCTAACAAAACATTTGATCCATTAAATAATTACAATATTCAATATAATAATAATAATAATAATAATAATAATAATAATAATAATAATACTCTGCGATAGTTTGTCAGCTCATTGAAAATAGGAACTGATCCCGGATTAGTAACGGCTTCATATACCCATTCTTTTTTGTCTTTCCTGTCTTGTGCGACAAACATAATTTTGTTGGTGGGCCAATCGGTGTAACAACCAACAATGTTTTCAAAAGAAGGTCTTTCTATGTCTACGGGGTGTTTCCATCTATTAAGTGGTAAGGGTTGCTTTGTTTTGTTAGGATCGCGAAGTATTCTCAGCCAGTCCTGAGATTCGTAGGCAAAATACCTCCATTTTTCTCTCTCTTCTCGAACCCAATACCATATAAAGACTTTTATATTGATTGATATCACTGAACACAAATGATTGATGAATTTGGTGCCATTATAGTGTCTGTCTGTGTCCACCGTATTATTGATCATTAAACTCGAGAAATGCTTGTCATTCACTATTTTCAAATAGTAAGGCATGGCTTTATCGTATTGGAATACAACAAAGATATATTTCCCCAAATGATGGTAACGTTGGGCACTCTTTCCGTGAATTACGACTTCAAAGACTTTGAAATCATCTGGATCAACTCCTTCCAATGGATAGGAATAACCCGTCAATCGATGTCTTGTATCTAAAGATTAATTAAAAACTTATTTAAAATTTGAGACAACGTTGCAATTTGTCCGCAATTTTACCGAAATAATCGTTAAACAAATCAGAAGAATCCCTGTCGTATATAAAGCGCTTTCCGTTAAACATATAGAAGTTTAGTCCCATTTGGTGGACTATATTGGGTCCGATAGTAAACACACTTTCGGCTGAATAAGTTTTATGTCGAGGACATACTTTCTCTTTGTTGAACGAAACCAAAGAATAACTCGAATGGAATGTACATTCAAACAGGCTGTGCGTTGCATTGAATTCTGGAATTGGTTGCTAATAATAATAATAAATAAGTTAATATAATTTGAGTTCAAATCTATTGTCTATACAAATGTTCCGTTTTTGGCTACAAAACGAGAGTAAATGACTTCGTTCTTTTTGTTGACCTCATATCCATAACCTTTTATATCTTCTCCATTTAGTGATCTATAAAGATAGAACAACATGGTGTTTGTCCTTTCCCTTCTAAACAGTTCAATCTTTTTAATTTCTTTATAACTTTTGTCAGTGATGTCAAAATTGATGGCCCACTCTATTTGAACTAATATGCTCTGGTCTGGTGTAACGTATTCAGCGAACACAATATTCTTGTCGGTAGAATTGTGGAGGGATTGTGGGAATTGTGTGATTTGACTCAAAGGGTAAACCAAAGGATTTGTACCATAAGAAAGCAAACTATGACAAAATAAATGTGTTGCATTTCTGTCATATCGCAATGGGGTCAGTCCACCCGGAGTATAGTAATAAGTGCGTAAAATTTTTGAATTGTAGCTAAACTTTCGATAAAAATAGGTTTGATAGCCATAAATACAGGCCACCAAATATTGGCCCGAATCAGCATAACGTTTGTGGCACTTATCGTCAGCAAAACGACAATAACTAGACGTATGCGGAATAAAAGTGAAGCCATCGAATGGATGTAAAAGGTCTGAAATTTAAAGTATGTTTTATATCTCAAGTTTTAATCAATATTTTTGAAGACATACTAAAGCCGTCCCTTACAAGTTGAGCCGCGAATTCGGATTCGAAACGAATATTATATTTATTGTTAATACCATAAGACTCGGCTTCAAACCTGTGTCGGTTGAAGGGGTACCGCCAGAAACGTCCAACAGCATGAAAATAGATGTCTTTTCCCAGATTAAAAACTGATTTAAAATGCATTTGGTTTCGACAAAACTGATTCGGTTCAAATGTCGGGTATGGAAGGGGACAGCCCAATAAATCTTTGAGTGTAATGGCCTATTGAAAAAACTGTCAATTATTCTGAGAAATGATGGAGTAATTACTGAATATACCCCATAGTCTTCTTTGAAAGAATCTGAAGTTTCATTGTAAGTCCACCAAGATAGACTACTTTTCAATGTAAACTGTTGCCCACCAAACATGTATTTGTAGTATTGGTTGAATCGGAACATAAAATAATGGTCTCGCGGGGAGTAATTCGTAATATAATGACTTCTGATATCTGTAGTGTTGCCGACAATCATAGGCTCCAAACGTATTAAACTGGTTCTGTCAGTGTGCAAAAATTTAAAATACACCAGAGACATATTTGCGAAAGTGTCTGATCGATATCCGGATAATGGCCAATTGACAAATGCTGTCATCAGTGGAGTAGGCGGTAATGGATTGCCTTGTGGTTTAACATTATTCATATAACCTGAATGTGTGACACAACTGAGGTTCACCAGGTCTCTAAGAGGTTGGGAGCGGATATGCCATAGACTTCCGTCGTGTGAATTGTAATAGAAGACATTTGTGGACACCCTATCAATTGTGTTATTAAGTGCTAACAAATGAAAAAATCAATTAAATGCTCAAATTTAATGAAGAGATGACTGACTTCCGTGAATGCAAACAAAGTCTTCATGGTTATTGTTCAACATTTCGTCAATTCTTTGGCAGCCTTCTTCGTCTATCTTTATCGGAGAGATCTGGTTCGTGCAATTTTCCCAATAGTCGGTAGAAATTGGAGCGATGTATCCAAAGATGGGTTTCGATAAATCTTAAATAAATAAATATTTAAAACAAACCCTTATTTGTCAGTTATATAAAAACAAACCGATATCGTGGGCGCTATAAATTTCGCCTGGTTTGTCCAAATTTTCTCGGGAAGGAATAAACCAGCCATGGGTGTTTTTAAAATTTGTTACAACCAATTCTTTGGAAACGGATTTCTGTACCTCTCCTTCTGTTCTGTAAACTCTCCAGAATTCGGAAGTGGTTTCTCCATTTTCTAAGCCCTGAATTATGAGTTCGTCCTTCAGATTGAAAACACTCAAAATATGGTATTTATTCCAGATATCCTTTCCACAGAGTGCTGAGTGATCAATACTTTCTTCGGACGATCTTCTCAACAAACAAATCACTGCGAATGCAATACAAAGAAAAAGAAGTGATCTTTTCATTGGTAAACGATTTGAAAGAACTAATTGTCAATAAATAAAAGTTTGTTTAAAATAACGATAAAAATATTTGTTTGAAATTTTCGAAGAATGAAAAACGTTTCGCGAGACTATTGTTAAACTCTGTTCTCATCACTTATTATATTCTTTGAATGAATTCACGCTCTGATCTCTTCTAAACTTTTTAAAACTATTTTTCTATTCATTTAATTTAAATAATTTCAAATTTATTCTCAAATCTAATCCAAAGAATTAATCGATTTTCTTATTCCGTCCAAAAAGTAAACATAAAATTTAATGAATTCTCTCGTCTGTGAAGTTGTGTTTTGCGTATTATTTCTCTACTTTGCTGTCACCACATTTATTGCAGAACTTTTCAATGGTGTGCTCCAGTCCTTCCTCTGCGTCTTTGGGTTGGCGACACTTAAAGAGGGTGATACTCCAATGGCCGGTTTCCCCTTTTTGTATTACTCTTATGTAATAATATTGAGCGTTGTGGGGAATGTCATGTTTTTAGTCTCTTTTATTATTTATGGCCCGCGTTTGTTCCGAACCCAAACCCAATTCGTTGAAAGACGTCACACAGAAAAGGGAGTCACAGAAGTTCTTTCGCCGCAAAACCAAATCATTTTCTGTTCGCGGAGAAGATTTGGTCACATCTGTGTCTTTACCAGATATGATATGTACGCCTCACTCATTCTATTCTTCATTAGCCTTCAGTTCGTTTTGAGAGCTTTTTTTGAATCCAATGATTTCAAAGATATCGAAGGAATGCTTTTTAGGCGAACTATATATGGCTTTAAACAAAATGCCACCGAATCTAACTGTTGGGACGAGTGGTGCGATCGTATTGATGGACGTCAGGCTCTCAAAGATATACATCAATTCCAGCAACAAAATGAATGCTGCGGATGGGAGGGTCCAAAAGACTGGATATTGTCCACCTCTAACCATTTAGCCGACAAAAACCAGAGTTTGCCGGAGTCGTGCTGTTATTTTTCAGCTAAAAACTGTTCAGTCGCTAACGATTTGCGATTTAGCAGCGGTTGCAGTCATTACGATCTACCCGTCCGGTCAATCATTGATCCGACGCAATACTCAAATCATTGTTTTGGTTTATACCCAATCTTCAAACTGTTGGCTGTAATCTGCTATCAGTTCAGTTTCAGTAAGATTTTTAATGGAAGTGCTCTTCTATTGAAAGTCAATCTATTCTTCTCTTCAAACATTCGTATTATTTAAACAAAACTCAAAATTATTTGTCTATAAATTCACTGTTTTTTAGTTTATTTACTCAAATATTTCTTTTTTCTAACAATAAATTGTTTTTTTATACGAAAAATTGTAATATCTTTGAGATAATTAGTCTTTGAATTTGTTATAATTAAAAAGTTTTCAAAACTTGAGTTTTAAAAGTCATTCAAACTATTGGTTGCAATGAATCGACGAAACGATTTCATCACTGAATGAAACGAATGTTTACTCATATCTCAGTTTACATTAATTTGTGTCACAAATAATATTCGATTAATCACTGAATTGCGTATAAAATACTTCTAATTGTAATCAAATTATTTATTGATTTGAGTCTCATTTAAATCGATTGGTTTTGAAGTGAATTGAATCCAAGAATGAGTGCAATAAATGTATTGAATTCAACTCAAACTCAAATCGCAATAAAACCCGTAAATTATTTTCACAAAAAATCCAATAAATGTTTAATTAAATTGATTTTACAGAAAATCCCGTACTTCGGAACAGTGCCGACACTCAGCGCCGGATCATTAATAGTGATCTATGGAAGAGTTCCCTTCGGAGCCAAAAGATTTTCATTCAATATTATGGTCGGTTCCATAATAACTGAACGATTGAAGACAAGGGGTGACAATGCTTTTCATTTTAATCCTCGTTTCGACGAAGGAATGGTTGTCCGAAACAGTTATCAAAATGGCTTTTGGGGACCCGAAGAACGCGAGCCTCGGGTGAATCCGTACACTTCCGGACAGGATTTCGAAACAATGATTTTGTGTGAAAATAGCGGCTATAAAGTGGCGGTCAATGGCAGACACTTTATTCAATTTATTCATCGGATACCCCTCTCTTGTTGTGGTGTTCTCACAATCGATGGTAACGTAGAAATCGATCGAATAGAATATCGTCGGGAAATGCGTTATTTTCCTTCAGCTAATCCGATGCCAGTATTAAACCCTTCTTTGGCGCACACTTTACAACCAATATTCAGTCCTCCCCTTCCATATCATCAAAAGTTTTCCCAAGGATTGAGAGAAGGATTTATGGTTTATATATCGGGTCGACTCAACCACAGCCCCCAAAAGTTTACAATCAATTTGTTGAGTACCACTCTTTCCGATTCAGATATTGCCTTCCATTTTGACGTAAGAGTCAAAGAGTCTGCGATTGTCCGCAATAGCTATCAAAACAAGATATGGGGAGAAGAAGAACGACAAATACCTTCCTTTCCCTTCTATGCTGGGGTTAATTTCGATTTAATAATTAGAGTCGAATCAAATCGATATATGATTGCAGTGAATGGACAGCATTTCACTGAATTTAAACATCGAATTCCACCCAATTTTGTCAATGGATTGTCAATAAGTGGAGACGTTGTGATCGCTTCCATTCGCTTCTCTCAGAGTTAAGAAACAAACCTTTGATACAACACTTAAGTACCGAAAAGACCGCTTCGTTTCTGAATTAAAAAATACTAATTTTTATTCTAAATATATTGAAAACACAATTAAATAACAAAAAGTTTTGTATTAAGAAAATCGTTTTATAAATCATTTTGGTTTACATTATATATAATGAGAACAAAAGGTTTA
>JAQFZI010000081.1:0-26513 GCA_034695605.1 Eupelops occultus | reverse complement strand
ATTGACAATTTTTCAAAGTACTTTCTTTGAAAAAAAATCATCAATGATGAATCATCTTGCTTAGATTCTCTCTAGAGTAATAAATATAATATTTCGAAACTCAAGGTTATTTGGTGATACCCATCCTTTGATTAACTTTGTTTAAAACTCAATGTTATGTTCGAGAATTGAACACTTTTTATGGATTTTTATATGTTTTCAAACAAAACCAACGAAATGAAGATTAATCCAAAGAATTGAGAGTTGATTAGACGGAGACTCAGTCTCAGAAAAAGTCATTTTTATCAATAAATTCTTTGTACCGAAAAATATCAAACCATTGAATTATAGCTTTATTTGAGACAAACGTTGGGATTATCCCCTTTGAGAAAAATGAAATCGAATGAATGAATCCAAAAGGAAATTCATAACCATTGGAGACAAGTAGGCAGAAAATGATCCGATTAATCACAGTTTCAAACAAACAACAAATCTAAAGGAATTTCTATTGATTTCATAGATGTCCTCCAATTCATTCATTTATGACTTACCTCTAGTTTCCAAAAAAGAAGAAAAACTGAAATATTGTTCAATGTTTGAGAAATGACTGAAATGTTGTCCGAATTATTCTTTAATATTCTAAATAAACTCATTTTACTATAAAGTGATGTTTCAATAGATGTAATGTTCTGTACATATATTCCAAGCTTTTCCAATAAATCAAATGTATATTCAGTGCATCCAATACTTCATGAATTTGTTTTTCATTACTTAATAGTTTTAATGTACTTTAAACTAATGAAATATAAGTTATGAAATCCTCGTTTGAAAAATCATCAAGTAAAACAAATAAAAGAAAGAAAATCAAAATTCTTTTCATTTTTCTAAAACACTATTTGTTTGTATGAATTGAATTACAGTACAATATTTACAATCAATTTAATGCTCTTTTAACTGAATTTTTTTGATAAAATATATTGAAGTCTTATTTTTTATTTTATTTAATATTATTTATCTAATGCTCAGTTCGTCTAAAAAATGATTGCATATATTCTATGATGTATTCTATCTTTGGATATAATTTTCTCATTTGTCATCTCTATATTTAAGAGCATTTCTGTAATATTTTCAACGTTTGAATTCAATTATAGAGCAATTTATAGATTTCTCAGCTATTTTTTCATATAATAAATCAATAATGAAATATATATATAAACAACAATTTTGTTTTGTTTTTGTCCATTCCTTCACTAAAATATTCGTCAGAAATATTACATTTAAAAAGACATTTAAATTCCGAAACAAAAGATACTTAAATAATCGAGGAATCGATGAGAAAAACTCTACAGATGTTAGAGTATTGTCAATCATCAGACCTTTTGCCACAAACTGACTGTCAATTAGTTTTTTGTTCTTAATCTATATTATGAGCCAATGATTACATATTAGTCATCAAAATGTATATATAAGTGAATGAATGATTGTACGGCTATTTTGTTTCAAAAGTTATTTAAATAAAAGTTTTGGGCAAATATTCTAAAGATATGACACTACCTACAACTGTCCAGTGGACAGATATCCAATTGATAAGCAGTTTATGACAGCCGGTGACGATATAAAAATAATCATTATCTCCATTCTTTACATTCAAAATTGTTTTACTAATAAAACTGATTTTCGTATTAATAATTCATTTTAAAAGATAACATCGAAATCAAAACTAAAATAAATTGTTTATATTTTTTTATAATTTTGTTTTTAAATTATATAATACTTTCATGTGATTAGGGATTTGTTTAAATGTAATGTTTGAGGTCTACTGTAGTACAAAGATATTGCTTAAGTAATTGTGACTGAAGTGCGACTCTCACTATTGAGACCACAAGTTATATAACAATAATAATAATACTATTATTTTACAACTCTGTTCTCGGGAGTAGTGAATCATTTTTTTGTCTATAATTTTGTCGTTTTGTTCACTTTATTTCAAAGTTGGTATCAGTTTTTTTGTTTTGTTTCACTATTCACTCGATGAAAGTGTGCTCTTCATTGTCTTCGTCAATCAAAATTTATGCCAAGATTATACCGATTTTTAT
The DNA here is from genome assembly GCA_034695605.1 of Eupelops occultus. Lineage (NCBI taxonomy): Eukaryota > Metazoa > Arthropoda > Arachnida > Sarcoptiformes > Phenopelopidae > Eupelops > Eupelops occultus. The sequence continues at coordinate 24,438 of JAQFZI010000081.1, read as the reverse complement.
TTGAAATTCACTCATTTCTTGTTCAGTTTGAGACTTGTAATTGACTTTCTCCTAACTTTCTTCCATCTTTCAATTGTCTTAGGATTCTATGAATTGATCCGATGATAATAAATGTCACGCAATGTTGTTATGTCACTCATTATATGCTGAGTTGGGAGTAATAGTAATAATAATAATGAAATTGCATTTCCCCCCTTTTTTTAGATTAAACTTTTCTGTTCTTTCGTCTGTTAGTCGTCGGTAAATGTGTTTCCGTTTTGCTGTTGAGGTTCTTAACTGTTCTCTTAAGTTCTCAATTGGATAGAGTTGTCAAAAACTGGAGTGAAGTTGTGTTTAAGTCTTAATCGCCGCCACTTATTCTGATCGTTATCTTCAAATAATTGCACAAAACGTTATATCACTCAAAGACTAAGTAAAATCACTCGAAATTAAGTATAAAATAAAATTCTCTTCAAATTCTTATAAAATATAATTTGTGTTTTAAACGAAAATCTATTTTCTTTTTTGTTTTGACTCATCTTTTATGGGGTTTTCACTTAAAATAAAACTATTGAACAATAAATATAATAAATAATTGACTTATTATGAGAACATTTAAGTACATTATATTAAAGTATAATAACAAACATAAAAACTACAAAATATATTCAAAATTAAACAAAAAATATAATTATATTTCAAGTGGAATGTGATTTAAAATAAGTGTTTTAAACAAATTAATTGAGAAATGATTGGAATGAATAGTAAATTCGTTAATGACTTCTAAATATAAGACTAGAATTTTGTTTTTGTTTCGGTTTTCGGTTAATTATAAGGGAATAAAATAAAATTTAGTCCAAGATAACTGTAATAACGGTTATAATCATCGGTTGTGTCGCCCATCAAAAGCTCGATTGTGTCGCAAAACGAGATTCATTTAAGTAATGGCTTTTCATATAATAATAATAATAATATCTGTCATTTGATAATAACTTATGAATCGGTCAGTCTTTCCATTCGCTTCCAAATGATATTTTGCTTATAATCACAAAAAGTATAACTTATGATAATTGGAAATAATATGTGATATCAGTCTTAAAAATTTATACTCTAGTAAAAGGATATAATGTTTGGGTTAATTGAGCGCCAAATAAGTTATCTTCACTTATTAGTTGAGCCATACTTTCGTATCATTTAAGATATTTTTCATTCAATTCGTGATCCGATTATTGGATTTTTATTAAGTTATTAGTCATTTGTTTTTATTATAAACCCTTATTATAGATATAATTATTATTCTTATCTTCCGATGACTTTCTTATTGGTATATCTTTTCATATATTTGTCTCAACGATGACTAAAATCAATGAACATTTGAATATAATCTTAAAGTCATCCGAAAACTAATTACTTCACCAAATCTTCTAATATTTTGTTTCTTAAGTACAATCGTAAAGGTTTTGTTGAGTTTTATCTGACATTTGTTTTCGAGTATATAATCAGAACTAATATATGACAAGCGATTCAATCGAATCGATTACATCTTCAGAGGTATCTGAAGATTAATCTGTAGTTCACTTATCATATGATTAAAATATAACACATTTTGAGTCAAAATTTTGTTACAATTTTTTTGCAATTCTCTGGTTATAATATATTCGAGTAATAAATTATTCTGTTCTGATCGCTATATGGTGGTGTGACGGCACCGGTGCGTCAACTATGTACACGTGACTATGGCCGCATTGCCGATAGTCAGCACCGACGTTTGTTGTGCAGTGACTGTCCCCTTATGGGATGTGCTCATTCCCTTATGCGATGAGGAGGTTGTGGACGCAGGTGACATCGAGCCGGTGTCCATCACATCGTCCAACCATTTGTCTTGACTACGTCTGCGGGCATTCATGAAAAAATTTCCGACAGTACTCAACTCGAGGCCCAACTGTTGGGAAATAGTTATTTGCATCTCTTTCGAGGGTCTTTTGGTCTCTTTGAAAATTGCTTGAAGTGTACGCCTTTGCAGATCCGTAAATACAAGACGAGGCTTTTTCGGTGCTGTCGGCGATTTGGCTACACTTTGCTGCTCCTCTTTCCGTTTGCACGCTGTCATCAATTAGGTGTAAAGTCGAAAAGCACAGCATAAAAGACAGATAAAAAAGAGATGATCAGAAAGTGCTATAAATTAATTAGAAAAGTGTTAAGACTTGTTGCCAGCGATGCCTTATATCCGTTGCATAACTTAAACACAAACTTACATTTCATGCAAACCACAAATAAAATCAACCGATGGCTCAGTGATCAGTGCAATACATACATCAAGACATGATTTTCATGCTATCGCCAGCACTACCAAACACTACCAGTGCTATCATTTTTTTGTCTTAAACTGATAAAACTCTCCTAATTAGGCTCCGATGACAGAGTGGATACACATTGCTATTACTTACTATTATATTATGTTTCACATTATTTTAACATTAAGTTAATGAACACAAAACATGCGATAGATTTTCAAAATTCAGTTCTATATCGAGAAGAATAGCGACAGAAATACGTCTAATATAATAGGAATCGATTCTCATAAAAACTTATTTAGATTTTAGTCAATTTTATTCAATTACACAAATTATCGACTTTTAAATTTGTAAATTCAATTACATCTATGTTTTACTGAAGAGAAATGATTTTCTTCTTTATTCTGTTTATTTAAATATAAATTCAATTGAATTAATTATTAAGTATTTGTAAAGTTATATAAATTATTAAATCAAATCTTATTCAAGAATAACATGAATTGAGGCAAAAAGTGCTAAATTAAGAAATGGTTTATTATTAAATTCAATTAAATCATTTTCTCACTCAAAGAATAATGTTTTCCAAAACTAATACTTGGTTTTAGTCATACCGTCGACCGTATAATAGAAGCAAAAACAATGAATGCATTACTCAAAGGAAATCAAATTATTAATTAGTATTTGGAGCCAAATATAACCTAAAATTTAGATTCACTTTTAGGCTATGAGTGCGAAGACTCACTGAATCTCAAGTGATATTTTATGTGCGTTTGAGTTGATTGGGTTAAAGAGATGTGGGAATTATGTTCTCCTAAAGAGAAAGATTAGCACAGAATAAGAGCCTCAAAGAGAGAAACCAGGAGAGAGAGAGAGAGAGAGAGAGAGAGAGAGAGAGAGAGAGAGAGAGAGAGAGAGAGCTGAAGAAGAAAAACACTGAAAGAAACAGTTGAAAGACAGAGGAACGGCATAACTTTTCAATCAAGGAAAGGATATTTAGCTATGAGCCAAACTGAAACGGAATAGTTTTTGCAGTTCGTTAAACAATCTTATTATTAATTTTGGTACATATTATAGGAATAAGGCATCAAAACTGCCACAAAAGACAAAAAATATCACTGCGTTTGTCAAACAAAGAGTTCAGTTTTGCCATTCATTTACTTCAATCACTTGTCTTATGACTTAAACAATGTTTTTATACTCTTTTTTCGCCAATTGAGCCAAACTGCAGATAAATTACTTGAATTGAATTATTTCTAACTTTAAGCCAACACTTTATGCAAACTTTATTTGCTTTTCTTTGGGTAATTGAAAATCGGGACCCATTTTATGAACATAAAGGCATCAAAGAGTCTCAAAATAAGTCAGTTTGCGTCTAATGAGCTATTCCTCTATTATAACCAATAGTATAACAAAATTGATAGCACACCATAAAAGACCATTTTTTCAATGAATTTAACATAAATACTGATTTTATTCAAAACTCATTAAATGAATAATTTTTTGTTCGCAAAACACAAATCATCATTTGGTTTGTAATCTAATTCAAAAAATTGTATGTCTTTAATGGTAAGTGCTATACACCGATCCCTCACTTTTTAATATTATACTAGAAAATAAATGAAAATAATTGAAATATTTATCTGAAAAGTGAAGCAATACTTCATTAAATGACTTTAAATTGAATTCATTTTTCATTCAAATGGAAAATCAAAAAGAAATAGAAATGAATTATAAAATAAAAAGCGAAGAAATCCTCAAATGGTGTTCCCAATGGTGTTTTGGGTCAATTCAAATAATAATTTTACATTCGGTTAGCCTTTTGAGTATATCTTGGATCATTACACAAATGAACGTAAATCTGGGTCCTTATAGTTTTATATACATTAGTATACCTTATGTTATATCGGGTTTTGAGCACAATTTTAGTGTCGGTTATGTTATGGGCAGAGAAAGAGAGAGACTCCCAACTCATCGCAAATATTGTTAAAAAAAACTTAGAGTGAAGTCAAAAATAAATGCGAAATAAATAACGAATGTTTTATATTTGGTATAAAGTATTTGTGTATTAACTTCTTTGAAGGAGAAATGTATTTTTTCTTTTGGAGTGGAAATACTGGAGAGACCGGCGACTGAAACAAAACTGTAGTGCGAGCGCCACATCTGCCGGAGTCCCACATCAATCAATAAACAAGTATTCGGGCTTTTTATCATTTGGCTCTCTTTCCCCTTTTCGATGGTTTTTGATGACTGGCATCTTTGTTAGCCATCAGTGCATTGAATGATGTGTTCCCCCTCTCAGTGGCAAACTCTGAAAAACGTAATCATTTCTTAACACATGATTAGCCCTATGAATGAAGTTTTGTATAATTTCAGTCGCCGTTACCCCAGAAAAGACATCATTTTCAAAAAGATCAAGAATTTTCATATGAAAGCCATGTCTTCCCGATTCAATCAATTTATCTCTTTTTCTGCTGATTATAATATCCATTGAAAATATTTTTCTCAAAACATAATTCATTTATTTAACTTAAATATGAATATAAAAAATTATAAGTACTTTTCAGACGATCCGAACCATTCAAGTGAAACGAATAAATGTTTTTTTCGAATAAATTATTAAATAACCGAAATTGAAATTATTTAAAATATTTGACTCTATTATAGATTTGAGTTTCAATATTAAGCAAAAGTATTAAAGTTTACATTCAATACAACAAAAAGTAAGAAATAACTGGAGTTTAGAGAGTTTTCATTCGACTGACAGAAAGAAACAATAATTTATATAAATTGTCGGAAAAGTTGGAGAAAACTAAAGACAATTTTCTAATAACTTTCCATTAAAATACATACCGATAGCTATTGATGTTTGAGTTGTGGGAATCCATTCACTACTGCTATATTCGCCGCTTAAAAATCAGAAAATATTTAAATCTCTTTATTATATTTGAAACTTTGATCTTCTGATTTGTTTCTGATTAGCAGTAGTTTTATTCACTTATTTCCTAATATTTTTTCATCTTTTCTTAGAAAATTGTTGAAAGTTTTTTTAATTACATGACTTATAAAACATTAAGTGAAAGTTTAATTAATTTTCAGTGTTTCACATAATTAACTTTAAGTAATTTGCGTCAAATCCTGGGAAGAAAAGTATAAAATTCTGCCTAAAAAAAGTTTATTAATATTCTTCTAAATATTCTTATTTTGAAATATTTTTTTTTATAAAAATTATAATTTTGTAATTAAAAAAAGTTATAATTATTGTGACATTAATTAACTTAAATGAAAAATATGCTAATATTTTGTGAGGAGGACTAAAACTAAACTGAACTGAACTGAACTGAACTGAACTGAACTGAACTGAACTTGGTCTAAAAGTATAAGAGTTGTATCTAATTAATTGAAATTGACTAAAAAAGTTGTATCAATAGTTAAGCTGTTTGTGCGAAAAACACATCTAAACTACATTTAAATTGCGTTAAGAGTTAATCCCTGAGATGTGATTCTATTTTGAATTAAAAGAAAAGGAAAATAAAAGTGTGATCCGGACTAAGAGCTAATCCCGTTTAGTGCAGAACTGATCCTATTTATGATTGATGTCGAGACGCAATCCTCTGAATGCCATTTGAAAGAATCGGATCTACTCTACGTTAGTCTAAATGCTGGCAACTCTACTGCTAATTGTATTATTAAAGAGACTTATTTTTGTCTTGACTCACATAAATGGCTGCTCCTGAGCAGCTCCCGGTGCGTAATAATTAGAACGATATGGTTCGTATTGATAATGAAACAACTGCTGTCCCCTTTGCGTGCGTTTGTCCCTCACAACCACTGCTGACTCTTTGATGCCATCAAATGAATTAAATTGTTTGTGAGGTTCATTTATCGGAAGTTTGTCTCTGAGTTCTGTACCATTAGCCGTGCCCGCAGTGGCCCTCATCTCTTTTTCTGGAACGGGACAACAAGAGGATTGCGTCTCAAATCAGTCAATGTTTTGGTTATTTTCAATGCTTTGCTCCGAAATTCTATTGATTTCTACTTTAAACTACTCTCTAAAGCAATCACTACAACACCTATACTATACTCTTATAGAGTAAATGTATCGACAAATCAATGAAAACTACAAAGCAGTCTATTTTTTATAATAAAATATCAATTTTTATCAGACAATAAATGCATCACTACTTGAAGCCAATTGTTCTCATCTATTATTTGAAAGCATTTGTGAGTACTTAAGATCTAATCCAATTGACTATTGACTTAAGTAAAGTCGATTTTTTGCATTACATCACTTGAATGGCAAAAAGCAAAACCACAACAGTATAAAAGAATTAAGTGTTTCCACTATATATATAGGAATTCAAACATTGATCTATTTTATAGATTTTCAGGGAATTCCTGCAAAAATTGATCTCAAATTACGTATATATTGATGCGTTTGTCGCTAGTATTGGCTCCAGTGTTGGCTTTACTCTATCAACATTTGCCCTATTTTTTGTTTCTCATTATGTTTAAGAACTTTATTTATTATTTAATTAGTTTTTCATTTAAAATATCGATAAAAATGTTTTTTGACGCAAATTGTCTTTAATTGGATTTAATAGAAAAGTCAAAACAAAAATCACTAATAGAGACAAAAGTTGACAATAATTGAAGTCAATTATCAATAAACAATCAGAGCTACGATGATAAACACAATGGTCACACCGGGTGACAGCTGGCACAGCATTCGACTTAGTGTCGAAACAAAGTTTGTAAGTGACCTGTGCTTAGCATTCACTGCAATATTGGGCGACATTAGTTGGATCATCAACTTAGAGCGCAGACTATTCTGTTGTCTCACTTAAACTTTAGTGATGGCAACAAAACTTAGTCATATCTGAGAGAAATTTTGTGCATAACTACACTCTTGTGAATACCGGCGCTAATGCCTAATGCCGTTACACTTTTGGCAAAGATTATGCCAAACAATATCAGTCGGGTTTGTGTTTGACTGTTAGCCCCTTCTAATACTGTTTGCATGCCTTATATGCCTGATTCTGATCGACATTTGATTGGCTTTATGGCAACATCTGTGCACTGCTCTGGCACTGGGCTATAGCTATACCCAACTATCGTAGACTTTTGGCTAAACTTTAGGTGCTTTATATCTCAACCATTAGTCGAAGAAGAGTTTGATCTCAAAATCTGTTGAAAGTATTTGTATGTGTTCTACAATTTGGACAAAAAATACACATTTTTTGCATATCTCTATCACTAATAACTCATTTCTACTGAAAATCTCAAACTCTATTCGATCACTCACTCCAACAAAGGACAGTACAAACTACAATGAATTAAGTTATTTGATCTTGTTTCTCTTCACATAGTATAGACACTAAATTATTCTTTTATATTTAAAAGAAATTTCTTTCTGTAAAACATGATTCAAATGATTGATCACTTTTGCAATAATTCTTTAGCAAAAAATGAAAAGCAATTAATGCTTCGATAAAATTCTGATTTGGATCTTGCTTTTTATTAATTTTTTCCTTTAAGTCTAAAAATAATAAACAAATTTTTGAAAAAAAAAAACTTTTTCCTCTATATAATGGTTTGTCGACTAAAAGTTAAATTGACTGAAAAATGTGTTTTATCTGAGGTTTTCAAAACCTCTTCTGTTTATTGGATTGAGAACCGCATTAAGGCTTATAATATGTATAAGTAAACCAGAAAATTATATGACGACCGGTGCTGACGACATAATAAGCGGATATTGTTTTACAAAACATCTAATTTTGTTTTATATTTTCAATTCAAATAACGTATATATCTTTGAATTTTATGTTTATATACATATTGTATATATATGTATATATAGACTATATATGTATATATATAGTCTAATGTGGGAACCAATGCATATTCGATACCAGTTTTCTCAGTTCCGAAAAGTTTGTCAGACTTTGTATTTGTTTGTAAAGAAATTGTGGCTCAAAGTCGTTATTCAGTCAAAAAATGGGATTTCTTTGAGTATGACATTCCTTGTTTTGATATTCACATGAAAATTGTATATTTCATATCAGGTTATTCTATAAACTTATTATTCGATATGAAATTTATGCTGTTTTAATACATACTTCGCTTTCAATAATTGCTAGTTTGAGGCATTGGCTAAATGTCAGATCCAGTCCTATACCGTTAGCTCTTTGTATTGAATGTAATAATATTTTTTACACTTATTTTTATCAAACGCTGAATAGAAAGAGTAGTTGTATTCAAACTATAAAAGCAATCAAATAACGCAAAAATATTTTGCACGAAATCTTTTCTCTTTGACTGAGAAAATTCATTTTAGAAATTATGCGCTGATTATCAAAACAATATCGACTCATAAAATGCTAGATTAATATTAATTGGATTCAACTGAATATGTGGTGAACGGAAAGCAATCGAATCCAATTGAATATTGAGTTATTCAAAAGTATTTCTAATAAAAGTTATCGAAGCTATGGAAGGAGACATTTGAATAAAAATAAGTTTATCTCTATGGAAACTCGATAGGCAGTGCCAGTAATTATAGTCCATTTTTTGTCTGATATCAAGTTTAGGGAATGACATCATTATTGAAAAGCCATTTGAATTAAAGCAAATTATCGGTTCTATAGTTAGAGTGAATTAAATCGAGTGAATCCAATAAATTAAAGATAACTTTTGATATTCTATTGAAGAAAACATTTCAAACTTTAATCAATATTTTTGTTTTCTATTATTTACGTTAAATCAAAAAAAATTATTGAAACTAATGTTTTTATAGTATAACAAAACAATGACTAAACTCATAAATACCAGAATCATAAAAGCTATTATCGAAGTATTAACTAATTTATTATTTACAAGTTATCAAATCCCAACATTTTCATTGAAAAAACATTAAATATTTCATTAAATTCAATACAGATTTATGTCTAAATTTATTTTTTTATTAAAAATTGTTTTTAAACTTGTAGAAACTTGACTAGATTATAAAATCTAAAATGTGCTCCAATACTAATTGAGAGAACCCTAAAGATCACACCTAAAAAGAGCACATGAATTTGAAAATATAAAGTTTTGTATTTCGTTTAATAATAGAGTGAAAAGTTTCTAATATTTGGTGGATGTGTTTATCCAACTAAACAGTAAAAGTTTTAAGAAAACACATATTTTTATAGTTCAAAGAACTGTTATTCAGACAAACATTAAAAACTCAAAAGTTTTAAAAAAATTGAAGTTTGAAAGAAAATATCTTTTGTTCTTTGATTGTAGTTTTTAAGCATTAACTCAGAGTATCAGTGCTTTGGGTTAAGTCAAGTGAAAGGCAATGAGAGAATCGCTGATAGTTATAGACTTATTTATAATTGATTTTTGTCAAATGATTGAGTGCGCCATACATTTAATACTGTTAACAAAACTAGTGAATAACAGTGAGAACAGTTTCGGTCCAACTCTATTCTTCACTAACTCTTGATTTCAAGGCATTCGTTAAGTTTTCATTGATGCCATCAAATCAATGTTTTTCATTCTTTTGATTATCACCCATTAAATGCATTTACTGACAAATTTGCTTTCTCTTAGTCCTATAGGGAGAGAAAGAGAGAGAGAGAGAGAGAGAGAGAGAGAGAGAGAGAGAGAGAGAGAGAGATTTGTAAAAAGCAAATGAGTAACGAAGAATCAAAGATTTGTTGAAAATTTATAAAAGCATTGGAAGTCTTAAAACATTAATAGTTATAATTTAACAAAAAAGAAGAATTAAAAACAAAGCATTTTTAACGGTTTGATGAGTTGAGTGCTTCACTCAGTTATTAGAGATAGTGATGACATTTGTAGTGAATATTCAAAGCGAAAAGTTTTGTTTAATTTACAAATAAAACATATAATTAGTTTGAGTGGAAAATAGAGAAAAAAACGAATCGCAGCTAAAACTAAGTTAAATTTTCACAGAAAAGCGATTAAAGTTCACTCAAAGAACAGTTTTTAAAATTTTATTTGTACTCTGTTTCTGATATTTATGCTCGAAATGGCAAAAGCTTTAGAGTTCTTGAATATAAAAAGTGTCGAACTCTTACTCATAGGCTTTTCTCAAAACAGAGAAGTGGAGGCAATGGTCTTCATCAAAGTGCCATCAATCAAATGTTATATTAAGCAATTCATGCAAGCGCTGACTGCTGCCAGTGTTTTATGTTTGGATAAAATGGGAGACTGACCCCACACCCAATCCTGTCAGTTATGGTAAGCAACAAAAAGGGCCCAACGTTTGTGTGTCAGCTGTAACGCTAAATAAAGCATATTTACAATTGTATAGAAGAATCTACAAAAGATTTCTAAAAATAATTTTCCATATATATGATTTTGCTTGGTGCTCAGTACAAAAAAGAATCAAGAAAAAATGATATTTTTATATCGTTTTACTAAAAACGATGATAAATTATATGATATAAATGTGTAATCATTCTATTAAATAGAAGTAAACAATTTACAAAACATTTTATGCTTTTAGTAAATCAGTATCTGTAATGCAGTGAAGTGCCTTTTAAGGGAAACATTGCAATAGACTCGAACAAATGTCAGTTATGCATGGTCATTATACATTGACATCTTTTGACATTTAACGATGTTTCGAGAAAAACAATTCAGTATTTATTAGTAAACAATTTATATTTTTATCGATTCTAACAGAAAATAAAGACTTAATTAATGTTTTTATTAATTAAATATTATTTTTATATACAAAAAACAAAACTAAAAATACTTGAATTGTTCTTGCAATTGCAATTTTATCAATTATTTTTCGTATTTTATCGACAGTATTTCAATTTTTTTAGCCAAAACCATTAAACGATTAAGGTTATTTTTGAAATATTTTTGCTTTTTTTAAATAAGAGTTTAATGCATTAGAAATGAAACAAATGAATAATTGATTGAAGAATATGTAAGACTTAAAACAAATCATTTATTTTGATTCGAATGAATTACTTTCAGAAATGCATAACAAAAATCACTTCTGATTTCTGATATAAATTATGTGAAAACATATCTGAATATTGATATCTCATCAAAAACGGCGATATATTTGCAAATCAATTATTTTTTATGACTTTATTCTTGTTGTACACAAATAACTGAAAATATTTTTCTTCAAGAATTTCTGAAATAATTATAATAAAGAGGGAAAAGTTATGATTTATAGTTTTGGGTATTGGATGAGGCCTTCGAGCTTTCATTAAAAAGTCCAAAACTGAAGTAATATTTAATGAATTGCTCGAATGAATCCTTGTATTTCTGTCTCTTCAATTTCATGGCATAAGAACTCTTATTTTTGTGATTATTTCCTTCTGACTGTAAGTACACTTGTTTTCAATGTAACAGAGAATATATCATTACTTCCAACAATTTTTCTCTCGCCATATATGCTGTGCTTAAGTCTAGTTTCCCCTAAAAATAAGTTATAACTCACTTATGTTTTTCTGTCTCCTTTTACGAGAACTTATGAACAAAAACGGAATTATAATAAAAAAGAGCCAAAAGATTAATGTATTATAATTGAAATCTGGTTGAGTTGAGTCGTGTTTTTCATACAAATTATAACATATTTTTGGCTCAAATATTCTTAAGTCGAAAAGAAAGAGAAATATTCAAAAAAATATTATTCTCATATTTTAATGGTGTGAAAATTGTCAGATTGTTTCCCTGTCCTCAATGCCATAAATGTTCCTTTCATTGAATTGCAGCTATTATTTAGTATTTTCTTGCAGTCAGTATTTAGCAGTGCTTTTTTCGCAGTGTTTTTACCTTTTTTTTTATTCCGAGTCGTTTTACATCTGACATTCTATAGTAAAGTGTATGCAGTCAGTGCTCGTGAGTCACGTTTCTATAGTTACGTTTGAATAAAAGCAAAATCTTTTGTGACAAACAAACAATTTATAGCCTATAGAGAGGTGATGTCGAGCACACTTTGATGGTGAGGGCATCACTCTCTCTGTTGCTCTATTTTTATAATCAATGAACTTTTTAGCCTATGCCAACATTTATGGTCAATAGATCATTCATAATGGAGTGGTAGACGACACCAAAAGGTCTTTTCCCACCTTTCCCTTAATTTAATTGACATTTTTCCAAAATATTTCATTCATGTTTTGATAACATATTGGAACAAATTTGCATAGAAAATGAATATAATTCATAAATAAAAGTACCAATCATTTATATTAGTCTAGCAAAAAGTAGAAATCTCAGAACTCATATTATAAATGAGCTTCCTACATGAATATTTGAAATGGAATGGGTCATTTGAATAAATAAAATAACAATAAGATTAAAGTAATGTAAGGGAAATGGATTCGGAAAAATCAGAATAAATAAATAAATATTAATTTGAGGCAAAAGTGTTGTGATTATTGATATGTGAATCAGTGGCCTATCATATAATGATTGACAGATCGGTGGGAAATGTGTGGCGTGTAATACATGGCGACAAAATTAATTGAGCGAAAGCCAATCCAATACTTGTCGTGTCTTTTCTTTCAAGTCTAACAGTTATGTCTAAAACTCTATTCTTACGTCTCATTCATTGCATGCCTTCTACCAGAACTCAAGCCTTCATTTATTTGAAGCAATTCTTTGTTTCGTTTGAATGTCTGCCTTAAGATTCATTGGAATCCATTTAAGACAATCAGAACAATCATTAAACTACTATTCGCTGAACTTTCTAATAAAGAATAGATTTTTTTCTTTCATTCTGTTTTGTGTATTGAATGAAAGACAACAGAATTGGACAGAATATGGCTCAGACTGTGATTGTAATAAATAGGTAGCGCTAACCTGTTTGACAAAATTCTAGTTTCCATTTATTGTGTTGTCTCAGAGTTAGAGTCAATTGCATACAATGCTATTCTGTTCCTATTATTGCAGTCTTGCATATTTTCTTTGGTCATGAATTGTATGCTTGTGTGCAATGGGATAGCGTTAAATGTAGCGGCGAAGTGCACCTGTGCTCCGACTATTAGTCTATTACTCTATTGTCTAATGCGATGCTTTTCCTAATAAAACCAATCGAGCAGAAAAGTCACGCACAGACACACACACAAAGAAGTGTATGTCATGTGATTGAGAGCACATACTGTCTAGTCTTCATTCTCTTTTCATTTCTCTCTCGATTTGATTCTCTCGTTTTTAGTTTGTCTTTTGTTTTGAGTGAAATTTTTATGTCATTACTATATATTATTCGCATAAAAAGCAAACGAAACACAAACAGAGAGAATATTTTGACGAATAAACTCCTAAAATGACATTTCGTTCGCGCATTCATTCAATTCATTCATTTGATTTGGAAAACAAAATGAAATATAGAAATAAAAGACGAGAAAAACTTTTCAATTTAAGTGAAAAACAAATGCACATAACTTGCATACAATTGTTAATCATATTTTTAACGGCCATTCAATGCTGAGCAAAAACTTATTTCACTTGTTTAGTTTCTAAATGTCCTTCGACTCAATTTTTCATTCTTCAAATCAAAGTTATTTCTTGTCTAACGTATAACTCTTAAGTGTCACAGAAGAGAGAGAATAAGAAAAGCGACATAACTTATACACCAGTGCCTCAACTGACTTAATGTACTCAAAGTAATAGCGATAGTCTAATACACTTTTTGTTAGTAAAGAACATTATTCTTACTCTTAATTCACTTGAATTTTCATCGGCCATCATTTAAACAGCAGCAGTTACTCTGTCGCCTTCCCTGTCCTCTCTCTCTCCCTCTCTCCACTTATTCTATTGACATTTTAGTAATTTATAAATAAATCTAATACTCCGCCGAAGTTTAGTTTAAAAGAAAAGTTTAATATTTAGAAAAAGAAATTTCGATATTTTAATCATTTCTTTCGTTTTTATTATTTAATTGCAATAAACTAAGAATTGCGACAAAATTAGATTTCTATGTATTTAATTAAATTTTCTGATTTTGAATAATTTTTCAAACAATCGTCTGAATCGTGATATAAATTTAGAGACATTTGACAATCGATCGAAGTCTGAACGGAATATATTTTTAAGAATTAAAAATTCTATATTTGTTTTTAAAAAATTCATTCATTGAACAAATTCAAAATCGATAGGATTACAACTTAGAGGAGCTGTGACTTGAATCACAACTACATCTGATTTTAAGATCGATTTATACCTAAGCTCTTGAAGAGAGGATCACTTATTATATTTCATCCCACGTGTCATCAAATGGTTAAATAAACTTCAGATGTTTTCCCTTTTAATCAATGCTAATAAAAGCCAATTATTTTCTATAATATTTGAATAATTATTTGCTATTATCTTATCTCAAATTTAAATACGACCACAAAATAATCTGTTAAGGAATAACAGATTCGTCAAATAACCTAGATTAAATGCTAAACAAGTGAAACTAATGGTGGCTACCATTTGAGAAATTTTGTTCGTTGTCCACAACTATTAGATAATTAACACATTAGTCAACCAAAACCTAAGACTGAAATTTATGGATAAACTATACGATTGAATGATTTTTATTTTATTTTTGGCTCAAATTAAACAAATGACCGAAAGAAATAACAATTATATGCATTAATGGTCTCTCGATTTAATGAATCGGTTTTGTAGTTATTTGATAGAAATGCTTTTGATTTTAATGTGTGTCCAAAAGAATAGATTTGGTCTATATTTGTCTTCATTTATCGTTTCCGCTGATTTGTGAGCTCTTCTTCTAATTCAAGGGAATTGTCTGAACATTGATTGTAAGCATAAAACCTAATTGTATTGAGTTATTCGCAATCAGACAATTGAAACAATGATTAACAATATTAAGCAGTAATTTATCTCAAACTCCAATAAATTGTTTTCTATTGCATTCTTTGCTATCGCTTTCGGCCATTAATTAAAAGCTTTATTCAGACGAATATTCAATTAAATTCAAATAAATTAATGAAAAATACTTTGCATATAATCTAAGAAATAGTGGAGATTTCCCTATTCTTTCAGTAGTTTTATCAAAATTTAGTACTGAATCTAATTTCTGTTAACTATAAAACAAACATTAAAACTGAGTAAAGTTGTATTATTGCAAAACAGATTAAAAAGAGTAAGAGTATAATTAAGAAATCAAATGAACTCATATTTCATTTATAATAAAATTAAATCAATGTATGAAAAAAGTATAATAATTAAAGAGAATTAAAGGGAAAGTATGAGTGTATGGGCTGTTTGAGTAGTTATATATTAGATGTCAGAGTGAGTGCTATGCTATGCATATAAGTCTTGGATGTCATACAAATGTGTCAAATAGCGATGTATTGCAATATTTCTGTCAATACATAGTTGGACGGAGTGTTAAGACTGTTAGGACTCGTAGTTAAAGTTCTCTGTTATTCACAAATGTTATGAAGTTTTTTCCTCACATATAAACACAATAAATGCCTTTTCATTCTGTGAGGCATACAATTGTGTGTTTGCAGCACTCAATTGCGTTCGCCATTCCCTTCAAAACATTTTTCCAACTGTAGTATAGTATTAAATACCACCCTTTCGAGTGATTGCCCTACGCTTTGTTTTCATATAAAAGGGGAGATTCGGGAAAAATTGTGAACGGATGCAAAAATACAGACCATAATAGTGCTGAACATTTAAATGATTTTGTTTCGAAAGCATTTTTTTATATCAGAGTTAAAACTGCGATAACTTCTAAGCCGTCGGAATAACAATAGAAATGTTGTGATAACGATAGACATTGAGATAAACTATGAATATGAATGTCATGTGTTATTACATCAGAATATTCTGAGTGTTAAATACTTGCAAAGAATTAGCTCTAATGACCAGACCTTAATTATTTGTCATCAAAACCCTTTTGGTTTATACTCCTATTCTTTGAGATGTTCTACTCATTGAACTCTTTTATCAATTTTGGATATTTGTGTGAATGCAGACAATTCTATCCTTTTTGTAATGAAGGGTTTGTGTTTGTTTTGGTGTCAGCTGTCAGATGGCAAGTATAACATTGAGAGACAGTTAACATAAAAACATTGACGAATAAATGAGAGAAAGCAAAGTAAAGAGTTAATTACATTAGAAGAGTCTACACAATAGACTAAACCCTCGACAATATTTGGCACAGAATCTACTCTTTGGATGTTTGGCCTCTAATATCATAAAATGTTTGGCACAATAGTGGCCAAAATCAAGCTGTAGATAATGATTGAATGATAAGCTCATCCATTCTAACAATTATTACTAACTCTGTTATAAACTGTTTTCAGTCCTATTATAGACTCTGCTGTATATAAAAGTGTATATAAAAAGTATATATTTTTATATCAATTTATTTCTTATAAACTAAACATAGAGTTAGTGCCGAATATACAGTAGAGTAGAGAACAGGCGATGGAGTATTATATTGTCGACCAACTAATGTGTGCTGAGAAGTGAGTTCATTCAACTGGAACCGACTGACTCTAACTTATTGCAGACAATTGCAAACAGTATTCAATGCATTCGTAGTTTGCGTTTTTCGGAGACTAAAACGTATATAAAAGTTAAAAAAGAAGAATAGAAGAGAATATCAGAGAAGTTATGTCTGCATTGCATTGCCTGCCAGTGATGGTAGAAGTGATGCAAAAGTGGGTACACTTCTCTACACTCATAATGTGAGCCCTCCTTCACTATGAGAACCGAACAGATGCTTATACGAGAAACGGCTATTTTTCTTCGTCACAATCATCAGATAGAGATAGAGTTTTTGAGTGCACCAGAAATAAGCTTTTATGCAGTTCTCTACTCATAGACTGCAAAATAGTTACTGAGTGGAGAGTCGAGAGATTGTGATGTTATTTCCCAGACATGAACTGCCAGTGCTCTATGCTTTGGCTCTCATTGCTTTGATAGTCTGTGCAAAACTTAGTTATTTCCAACTATTGTAAGATAGAATCGAACTCGACATGAATTGCATATCACTTATGTCTCAACTCTTGAATCTGTGCTAATTCTTGGAACAAATAATTGCATTCAATTTGAGATTAGTTGCAAATCAAACACTTCCACAAAAACTTTTCTTTTAAATTCAATTCTATTGTCAATAGTTTTGGACAAAATGAGGCATTCCTTAGGAATACATTTTGAGTTCAAAGAATTTTTTAAAATTCCTTTGAAAATGAGATGACTTGAACTCTGTTTTAGTGTTCAACAAATTTTATAATTGAGATAGATGATTCGCAATTAACCATCAAGTTTTCAAAGGAATACTTTGAATAAATATGTTTTATTGGGACATATATTGCAAGTGTTTGGCATTTTTTGATGGCTAACCTGATTAATGTGATGGAAGACCAACATAAGAGAAGTGCACAGACTTATTGTGCCGGAGCCCATCTATGTCTAACGCAATTATTGTGGGTATAAAATAAAGTAAAAGCGCGTTCTCGGCATCAGTGATGACATTAATGCTTCGCTCATTACTTTATGCTCTGCTCTGCAATAGTTAGGCCGCGGTTTTGCCTCAAAGCAAACTACAGCACAGATTCACAGATTGCTGACCAAACATACCAACAGCACAGATATGTTCACTGCAATCAATGAAACAAACATTGCTTTTATGCCCACAGGATTTTAAAGAAGTGACAACATCTCAATTACTATCCACAACACTTTCCAACCACATAATACTCATATGGATCATTTCCATCTATCTCAATTTAAGCAAGAACAGTACCTCATTTTAGATCAAATCGCTTTCCCAAACAATATAAGAAATCCATTGACAACAAAAATATCAAATTTTCGAGTAATTAAAAAAAGGTTATAATTTTTGGCTCTAAATTCAAAAGTAATAAATTTAATGCTTTTTATGTCTTTTCTGCTGACATTTTCATTATATATTTAATGCATTATTTAATTGTTTTGAATCCAATACTGAAAACATATATATTCGCTGATCCCATGAATTTTGAATATAAAAATTAAAGACTATTGAAATGTATTGAAATGAATGTTTGCTATGAATTTAAAGCATAATATATTTTTTCTCTAAAATATATGTATTCATAAAGAAAAGGCCATAAATTCAATTAATGTAATAAATATTCAATAAATTTACGCCAAAATATATTTATATATTTATCAGTTTTGGAGAATAAAGACGTGTATTCTCTGCGTTAATAAATATGGAATGAGAATCAGTAACTCTAACATTAGGATAGACTGTGTGTCAAATGATTATCATTCAATGCACGCTCACGAGAGCACTGTTAGTAGTTGTGGTAGTGCTGAGAAATCCGGTTGAAGGGATGCAAAGTATTAATATTTACTATTTTGGTTTATTGTCAGTCAATAGTTCACACATTAATTTACTTAAAATTTTGTTAAGCATTCAATTCATGCAATTTCGGTCTATTTCGCTCTTACCCTGCATTTGGAGCTCTACTTTACAATAATGAGTTTTTTTACCTGTAAAAGAGAGAATACATTAATTATTCATCAGTGATAGGCTCTGCACTGCTCTGAAGCTCTGCATAGCACTGGTATCAGACAATAGTATTGTATAGAAGTGTACGCTATTTTGAGTCTCTTTACTGTTAAAGTCTAACTATGAATACATGCTTTAAGAATACATAGAATACATCAACGCATTAATTAATGCATACAATCTAACAATCAATGGATGACTGACTCCAATCCCATTTTAAAACATTTTATTCTCAATTCATTTTTTTAAAACAAATTATTATTTTATTATTTCTCTGATTCTAAGCTATGAAATGAAATGAATTTAATTGAAAAATTGGATGACATTTAAAAAAGTCAAAATAATTAATTTAATTGACATAAAAACTAATTGATCTTGAATAAAAATGGATGAGATAGAAAAGATGCCAAAAATATAAGTGAGTCGTAAATCATTGTTTGGATGAAAAATAGAGATTTTTATTTTTAAAACTTAATCGTCTGAGAGATAGCTATGACTTGTGTTCTCAATGTGAAGATTGGGATGACTTCAATGGTCTTTATTGTTGTGTTTAAATAAACAAATCTCACGAATTGACTGATCAGTCATTTATTATAAACTGTGATATCAAGTAATGCATGATTGAAGTGCTGTGCGTTTCATTGCTTTTTAGTTTATGTCAAATGAGATAAGTTTAAAAAGGGATGCCAACGTATTCTCCTCTCTTATATCTTTGCCCTCACTATATCCCAATGGCTTCTCATGGGATCGACAGACAATTTCACGGACCACTGGCTTCGGGAAACTCACGACTGCACTGAACATATTAGAGTAGAGGACTAAATATCAAACCCAATACCACCTCATTTTGAATGAATGTCTGATTTCAATACATAACAATCCAAAGACTTATTACACAATTTGATCGTAACTTTAAAACTATTGTCTTCTTATAAAAGATTAACTCAAGTTATTTGCTATTATATGCATTATTCCCACATCTCATTACTTTATTTTCAATTCTCTTTATTGGACAATGAGGTGAGGCTTAAATGTCGTCTCAGTTTAAAAAATATCTAAAATATATATAAAGTAAAACATAGTCTTTAGTGTAGAGTTCGCG
The DNA here is from genome assembly GCA_034695605.1 of Eupelops occultus. Lineage (NCBI taxonomy): Eukaryota > Metazoa > Arthropoda > Arachnida > Sarcoptiformes > Phenopelopidae > Eupelops > Eupelops occultus. The sequence goes on along the minus strand of JAQFZI010000081.1, from coordinate 4,562 downwards.
TGCAGTTTGTATGCAAAAAATTGCTTTCAGCTAAAAATGAAATAGTTGTGAAAATAAGACAATCCTGGTCTCCATGACTACTCTACTCTACCAAACATTGAAAAAAAAGTTTTCTTAAAAAACACTTTTTTTGCCACACATTGTGTGATAGAAAGTAAGAGTAAGAGTTGGTTATTAAGAAAAAAGTAGACAAAAAAATTCTATTAAACCTATAAGTTATATATAAATAGTTATAATAAACAAAATGTCATTCAAATAGATTAGAAGACGTTTTCTGATTATTAAAATAAAAGCCAAGAATATTGTCACTCAACTAAATTAGAAATAACTCAATGAATAAATTAGAAACCAAATAAAAATTTATAAAACATTTGGCTGTTTATTAAACATCGATATAAACATTGAAATGAAATGAAAAACTAATATTTTGTTATAACGTTTGGAAAATAGTGAAGTGAAAAACAGACCACTCTTTCAGACTATGTTTAGCTCACAAATCAGATAAACCTTTCGTTTTGTCACTGTCTAACTCTGTCTAACTATGTCTAACCTCTACTGGGATTTCGATGGCTAAGTCCCGGGTAAGGCTTGTGAGGGTTAGCTCACACCTGAGACCCACAAACGAACAGTCAGATAGAGTTCAGTAGCCATCTCTCTGTTAGATATATAATAATTCCTTTCTATTTCTGAGTCTTTTCTCTCATTTCTATTGTTTTGTTCACTCATTAAAGTGAGAAAAGAAAAGAGAAATCGAGAAAAAACAATGAATTCAGTTGTATTTCGGCAAAGAATAGTCTTAAGGATTGGACCGATTATACGATTGGATGTATACTCGCAGTCATTGCAATACAAACTAAACACAACTGAATCTCACGTCTAATGTAAAGAATTCTATATTTGTCTGAAAGCTAATGAAAAAGAAGCGGTTTGTTTGTAGTTCAGCTCATTTTAATGAAGAAGAAAAAGCCACTCAAGAGAAAATATTTTTAGCTAGATAAATTCATCTGATCTCGCATTAATCAACATTTCAAACATCCTAATCAATTATTTTTTTCACAATAATTAAATTGTTTTTAATTTTGAATTTTGTTTAAAAATTTAATGAAATATTGAATTCAATTTTATTAAATGTTCTTGCTCTGATTTATATTTATGTCAACTGTCAATAATAGAAATGGGATTTTTCTGATAGAGCTTTTGGGTTAGAATAAAATAGTAATAGTTTTTGGAGTGAAAGTCCGATTCCTTGCATTTCATAGCTCTCCCAATGGAAATGGCATTCGTTGTAATCGTGATGTACTCTACACTACTTCTGTCTTCTATTATATTCTGTATTTCTCTCGTTTTGAATCTGTTGCTAAGCAACGGAATCCCCATATGAGGAGCACCGGAAGAAGACATAATTAGAACGGATCTCATCGCCTAAAAACTGAGTTATATCATCGATAAACGTGACCCACAATATACTCAATGAAGGCTCACTTTTCATTCACTTTTCCACTCGAATTGATTTTATTGAAGAATAAAATTTTTAATCAAATTAAAAATCTTTGATTATTTTCATCAACTCAAACAAAAAATTGAGCTTGTAACATAATGGCTTACTCTCTGCTTTCTGTGATCAACTTATAAAAATCCATAAAATTTAAAAAAGTGCTAATTTTATGAAATTATTGATATAAAGCATCTTGATGATAGACACGGAATTTTTCAATCAATTTTCTAATTATTCATTTATGGAATTTTGAATAATTGAGACGATATATAAACACTTAATTTTGGGGAATATTTATCGAAAAATCAATGATTTAGTTGTTAATGAATATTCAAATCATGTTATCAATTGATTTATTCAAAATTGTTTAATCAATTTTATGATGACTTTTCTGATATGAATATAAGACTGGTATTAATGAAAGTGCAGACAAGAGATTGCGATTTAAGCTTTTTATTTGAGTTAATCATTGATCGAAAGTATTTTATTGGGTTTGTCTATAAAACATGAGTCGTATCACGATTTTGACCTCAACTCCAACACTACAGACAATATCGATATTTTGTCGGAACAATAAAGAAAAGGATGACTAAAGCTATTTATCTGAAATCAATGAAATTTTGTCAGCTTTAATATTGACAAACGTTATGTCATATATCGAACCAGACTTTCGATTGAATTCCTCAAACACTTAATGTAAAAATCATTGAATTTTTTTTGTTTACAACATTTCATTAACGATTGGAGTATTTGCAAAAAGTTTTTCATTCAAAGTAATCACCATGTAAATTTCAAATCATTTAGGAGTCATATATTTGTTGTCTATGTGACTAACTTTGTGGAAAAATGATAATTTTGGGTCATTTATCATTGACTGACCCCTATATGTGCTGAAAAATATCATTGAATGCTTCAAATGATACACTAAAAAGATATTTAATATATAGAAAAAGAGAACGATAGCAATGAATGGACGACTCTTTGCTATACTTTATAAAACCATTTCGTATGAAACCCACAATTGAATCCAAAATGAAATTTTTGGTTCACTGAGTCTAACGTTTTAATGAGAAAACGATCAACGCTTTTGTGCTCACAGTTTGTCGGTTAGAACTCAACTATGATTTCAAATAATTAATTAATTGTATTCAAGAGAGAAATCCCTTTACTTTTTAAACATTAGACAAATAAATAAAAAATTATGTAATAAATTAAATAATTTAAAGACGCCTTTGGGTCACAAAATGTTGAGAATCAAGAATGCGATGAGTCGTGAATTGCACGAACAGTCTCTCATTAGTGTCGTCAGTGCACTGGCAATGGGTGTATGTTCTCAATGATTGCATTACCAATGATAGCTATGATGGCTGTGTGATCGCCATTCATTCATATCAGAGTAGAGCCCAATGTGGGCATAAATTGAAGAAGTATTAGGCGGAGAACTGGATATCATTCAAACAAAATGACAGCTTTTGCTCATCTTTACTATAATTTAACCCAATTCTCAGTTTTTAATACAATACAGAGAGAGAGAGAGAGAGAGAGAGAGAGAGAGAGAGAGAGAGAGAGAAGCAAAGATGGCCAACGAATTAAAAATTAGTTGCCCTATGGAAGGGCCAAGCGGTGGGATTTTCAGAAAATATAAATAGTATTATGATCAAGTTGAATGGCATGTCCAATATGCTAGACAAAAATTGGAATTATTGCTTAATAAAGGCTTTTGTTTAATTTTCTGTTTATTTACTTAATTTATCTATAATATGGTATGATCATGTAAATTTCATTAAATTATGGATAATTTAATTAAATAACTAAAAATAGATTAGTTTTATCAAAAATTTTAGAAAAATTATATAATTGCCATAAACTCGAAAACCCAACTAATCCGGTAAAAAGAATCTTTTGGGGACATATTTTGCAAATTTTTAAATTGATAAGGGCTATTTTTAGTACACTAACGAGTATTCCCTTTACTCATCCCTGAGTTTTAAACAAAACTGTGAGATGAACTTGAACAAATTGAAGTTATTTGAATTAAGTTTACTGGAAAGAGTTTGAAACTAATAATGTGCTATAACCTGATGCCATAGAATAAATTAAGAAGGAACTTTTTTCATTTTTCTTTATTAAACATTATATTATTTTATTTGATATTTCATTTTTGTGTTCATACACTTATATATCAAAACGAGATTTGATATAATTGTACCCGGGAGTCATTTTTTGAACAATTTTTAACTTTATATACCAATGATGTCAAGTGTTTTAGTTTTTATGACTCGAAGTCACATAAATTTTGTTTCAAAGACTAACAAAAATTTTGGTCAAATGAACGCAAACGAGACTAAACTAACTCTTCTCTCCTTATTATTTTACTTCGGAAGCAAAATAGGAGACTCTCGAAGGAAAATATCAGATGTTATTTGAAAATCAAATTTATTGAGCAAATGATAAATTCGTGTCTTAAGACTTATACTAAAACTTGAATTTTAGAAAAATATTCCACTTTTTTAAACATTTTTTTATAAGTTTGGACTTAAGATAGAACCACATATTCTTCAATCCATCCTTTAATATTTGTTTTTTACATTTCCCAATTTAATTGTTTTTTATAACAAATTAATATCAATTATGTAGTCCTAACTCAAAATGGCTTAATTAAAAATACTTATGTATTTATTTGTAATAATAAGTTGAACATAAAAATACTGCATTTAAATCTTTTTTCTTTATCAATACTTTTGTTATAAGTACTTTGAAATAAAAACAAAAGAGTTATTGAGAGTCACTCTCAACTTCACTGATGTTTTTTGGATTAATCCAAGAACTGAGTGAATGACAACAAATAAATCAAATGGTTATTACAATCGGATTATTTTTTAGTTAACTTTTTAATCATTATTCATTTGGACACTCATTTATATAGCGATCTAATATATAATCTGTTTGAATCTCAAATTATTTTTATATGTGTTCTGAACTAGTCTCCGAAAAGTTGGAAAATTTGACTCCCGTTCCCTCCCGACTCCCTAGCAGTCAATCCCGTTCCCTCCCTATTCCCTTAAGG
>JAQFZI010000080.1:0-26527 GCA_034695605.1 Eupelops occultus | reverse complement strand
CCCCCCCCCTGGAGCCTCGGAGCTTGGCTATCCCTGCTTATAAACTAATATTAAATAAGTGAACAAATATTTAATGAGCCCTATATTTGACGAATAAATTTGTGATAATATCGATAGTAAATAATTATTATGTAATTAAATATTATAATATAATTAAAATATTTTATTAAAATTATTGATGTTATTAATGATAGAATTCTCTTTCCATTCAAATGATATCTCGTTTTTTGTTTATTTCAAATCATATATTAATCACTCATTAGTCAAAACATTCCTCAAAATCATAAGAAATGTTAATTCAAAGTCTATTAAAACTATTTATAAGAAAATATTGATTAAAGCAATGTTGAGGTGCTCTCAAATAGACCAAAACTAAAACTTATTGTCATATCAGTGTATTTTGTATTTTATACGAAATTCATTTCATTTTTTGTTTTAATTCACTTAAGAATTCATTTTTTGAAACAATAGATTAAAATTATTTAATTGATCCGAATATTTGAATAATTATTTAAATAAAATTTTACTAAAAATTAAGATATATTTAACTAATTTGAGAATAAAATCGATATTTGGTGCATACAATTGCATCTTGGTCTACTTTTTGACGATTATAAAGTATGTAAATGATATCGATTTCAGAATTTGTGTCATGTATTGGAATCTTTGGCCGAATTGTTTTCTTCATTTCTTTGAAATATTTCATTATTTATATCGAATATCAATTATATTTGTGTTACAATTAATGACCGAATTATCATTAAATTCAGTGAATGCCGAGAGGGGGTACCTCTGCGAGGCCAAGAGGGGGTCTCTCCACGACGCTGCCAGGGGTATTTTGCCAATTTTTCGACTCCACGAGATGTTTTGAAAATACCCCCTTTGGCCAACAGTGTCCTAGAGCATTAAAGCAGTCATCCATGTGTACTGATCAGCGAATTTGTTTACAAACAATATGTGAGCGCAAAGTTGTGCCATAAATCTTTGATTTAAGATCATCAGTGGCCTAGTCAATATTGTCGTGGTCATCGCCAATATAATCTTCATTATTGTAATCCATATGAACCTCATTTTCATTTACATCAATAATGTTTTGGTTGTCTATAAGATGCTCTTGGCATATTTTTATTAATGAAGTCATTTGGTATTTGACTTTCTTCTACACATTTTGTAAGGCTCTGAAAAATTGAAAGAAAAAATATATTTTATTTTTATTTAAGAGACCTACAAATCAAGAGGTGATTGAATTGAGCATGAATAAAATGTTCATAATTAATAAAATAATTTAAAACTTGTAACAGGATAGAATTTGAAAGTTTTATTGTTAAATAAAATAGATAAAACTAAAATTGTATTGATTTTATCAAATTAGAAGATTGTTTTATTGCCCAAACAACAAATAAGACAACATATCTCGCTGTAAATCATATGATTTAAATTTTTATTGCAATTCTGAATAATTATTTATATTTTGTTTTCACACAAATATCTAATTTTCAAAATACTTGAATTTAATTTAAATTTATTTTTAAAATAATTAAATAACTTTTATTTAATAAATATTTTAAACTGTTTTCAATTATTTTATAACACTTTTAAGACTTTCTTCTATTATTCTTCTGAAGAATATCCTGAAGAATATTAGGATCGAGTCTCCATCCATCAGGTTTTTGGTCGTCGATCTTCTTTTTAATTTGTGAGGCGTCGATAAATCTTCGGCCGTTATGTAAACCATTCAATAATTTCATTTCAGATTCTGTTAATTCAAAGCCAAAAACATTGAAGTTTTCTTTAACCCTCTCCTCTTTAGTAGACTTGGGTATAGTCGGCACTCCATTCTGTATCGACCATCTTATAAGAACCTGAGCCGGTGTTCTTTTATATCTTTGGGCCATTTCTTTGATAATATCTTCATTGACCAAATTGCCATTACCTAAAGGGCAATAGCCTTGGATCTGAATTTTATTGTCTTTACAGTATTGCTGTAAATCTTTGGGGTTATGGTAGGGGTGGAACTCTATTTGATTTATATGAGGCTTAATACTGCACTCATCCAACAATTTTTCAAATTCTTCGATTCCATAATTACTGACACCAATGGCTTTACAGAGTCCGGAGTCATATAACGATTCTAATGCTCTCCACGTCTCAGACAATGTCTGCCATTTGTTCGGACATTTAGAAGAGACTTCGGGCCAATGCATTAGAAAGAGATCAATATAGTGAACGCCTAATCTTTCTGATGATCCCTTAAATGCAATCTTTGTTGACTCAAAGCCATAATCTGTTGGCCATAATTTAGTGGATATAAAAATTTCTTCTCGAGGAACACCACTTTCCTAAACAAACAAAATCATTAAAAAAACAATCAAATTATAAAAACAAATTTGAATTTTGATACTTTGATGGCCTCAGCGATTAAACTTTCGGTTCCATATCTCTTTGCGGTATCAATGAGCCGATAGCCGACATCTTTGAGGGCATAAACTACTGCCTGATGGGAATATCCTCCGTCATGACTCGTCCCTAAAATTCACGTTAAAATATAATTAATGTTTTGTACGAATATCTGTTCTAAAAATATAATCAAGAATTTGAAGGACGAATCAAATGATTTTTAGTATAACTTAAAGACATTTAAATATTTTTCTTCAAAATATAAAATAATGTCTGAGTCTATGAATAATAAAATCGTCCAAAAAATTATTCATTTAATAAAATATAAGGAATGTTATAATTGTTTTCATACCTAATCCAACCAAAGGTAGGGAAATATCATTATTTAATTTAATTGTTTTGTCATTCATTTTATTAATTACTTCGAAAGTCGAATATTCGGTTTTAGACTCGATTTTATATAAAATATGTAAGAATTGACTTATGTTTCGGTGTATGGGTTTCGACAAATTTTTGCAGACATAGTGTTCTTCTTATCCTATGATATATCGATTTCTTGTTGTACGCAAACTCTGACCAAATTTTATTCTGTTTCCAAATTTTTAAAAGCGATTCAAACATTTATATAATTTTTAGACAAACTTTTATTGAATAAAATTTATTATAAGATTTATTTGAATTAATTGAATGCTTTTGAAACTATTCATATGAATCTAAATCAGGTTGAAGGTAGGGCTGAGGGTAGGGCTCATTCTTTTCCAAATCGATGTCTTCGAATTTAGGATTGTGTTCACCTTGCCATTCTATGTACTTGGTCCAGGGTTCCAAAGATTGTCTTCGTTCAACTTCTTTTATGCCTCGATTCCAATGGTAAACGTCTTCAAATTGAGCGCCGGTAGGGATGCAGAGCTGTATCTCTAAGTTAGTTGACCGCCGATACCTATTGACTCTAAGCGTCCAAAAGGTATGATTCGGAGTACTCTTCAGAAAAAAGATGTGACCTTGCTCTCGATCTACCCAAAGACGCTCTAAATGTTTACTGTCTGTAAGTCTATGTTCTCTTTCACTCTTAAGTCGAGTCAAATCATATTCTTCGTCGTTCTCTTCATCGTAAAAACATATAGTGAAGGGACGGTTAGTGCAAATGAAGGCCCCCTCTTGAAAAATAGTATACACAAAGTCACGGCTATAATCCAAATACAAATGGGCTCGGGTTACGTCAACCATCATTAAAGAAGTATTAGCTCCAACATAAAAGCCAATTGGGTCTGAAGAGTCCTCATCCCTGAATTGTTCCAAAAGGCCTCTGGTGACTTCAGCTAAATCATCGATGTTATACAACTCAAATAGGCCAGGGTGATCACCTTTTGTCTTACGGTCATAACGAGTCCAAAGTCTTCTACCTTCATTCCAAACCTCAACTATTTTCATACCGGTAACGATATGACCACTTCGAGTGCCATCATATCGAGGGATAATACTGTGCAAACATGATGGCAGTCCAATGACTTTATTGTCTGGTATACACTTTCGTTTGGCGTACAGAATACAGCGAAGCTTTCGGTCAGTCTCTCCATAGTATACATAACTACCGAAATATTTGCTATCTTTGATTCTCTCAGCGGAGGTTCTGTTCTTCTTTCCCGGCACCGATTTCTTTGGCAAAAAAGTGACGCCACCCAACTTCAAATAGAATTTGTACGGATCGTTAGGATTACAAACCTCTTTATCGACTCTGTATTCAAAATAACTGCCGATTTCGTGTTCAGAATATCTCCGGACATAAAATACCGTTTTGTCATCGATTCCTGTTCTTTGACTCATTTTTATTATAACTCAATATTTCGGTTAATAGAAAGCATACAAAATGTTAAGTTTTAATCTTAATTTAATTCTAAATTTGAAAATTTAATAATCAATTGATCCGCGAACTACTGAACAAATTAGACTTATCAAGTTCATTCAACTGTATGATCAATTGAATGACCTTGATAAGGAAACTTACACTTAATTAAAAAGGGGTTAACTTTAAAATCAATTACTAGTCTTTTGAATTCATTATTAATAATGCGCTTAAATTAAATTAAATTAAATTAAATTAAATTAAATTAAATTTTACTTTTTTTATAATTTCATTATTTATTTTTCAATTTTTCAAAGCCTTTACGCATAAAATGTTTGTTATTTTCTTCCAATTATTAGTTTTATTATCAATTGTTTTGTCTGAAGAAGAAATAGAAGAAGAGATCAACAAAATCGAGTCTCTTTGTGAGCGACCGATCATTAATGCAGCGGACAGAATGGTCAATAATACAGTCCGTTTATATCGCGGCCGCTATTATTGGACATTGACTGATCTTCCGGACAAATCGGGAACATTGGACGGTCCCTACGAAATCGCATTTCAGAACATGGGCTCAATTTTTCGTAAGAATACTATAGTGACTATTTTGGGTGGAGCCGATAGGGGAAAGACAGTCAAAACTGAAGGCAAGAACTACTGGCTGTGGGACGATAAGGGTAATATGAAAACCGACATAAATGGTCTTTCGCACAACAGATTTCCTTCGGGTGGGTTTGATGCAGCAATACATGACGGAAATATGGATGACCCCACTCTTATTGGTTTCAAAAGCATCAAAGTTTATTACTTCTCCACAAGATATAGAGTTTGGACAATAGATAATAACCCGAGTGGTTATTATGGCGGCAAATACAATGAATCGTTCCCAACAGACCTGAGCGCTGCCTTTACATTACCGGCAGATAATCTTAAAGACGGATATATCGCTTATTTATTCAAAAGAGACAAGTATTGTAAACGACCCAAAGTTCTCAAAAGTGGTAGAGATTGTGATCAATGGCTGCCAAACAAAGATCTCTTTGGATGTCATAAACAAACAAAAGAGAGGAAACTATCGGAAACTCAATTGAACTCAAGTGTTAAAGAGGAACCACAATCTACTCCACTGAATGATGTCCAACAAACCAACAAATCACCAAATATAGAGACTACTACACAAAGTTCTGGGATATCCTTCGCATCCGACGTTTCATTTGCCATAACTTTTGTGTTTGTTTTCATTAAACTTAAAATATTTTAAATTTTATTTAATATTTTTATTTCAATATAATTTTCATTAAAACATTCAATTATTTTATAAAATTTGGATTATTTTTCACGCGATTATAAATTTGGTTTTAATATTAATCTTAAATTTGAATCATTTATAAAAGAACTGTAAAATTGAAAGTATTTACTGTTTTGTCAAATATTCAAACATTGATTTTCACGCGATTTCATTGATTTCATTAATTGACTCGATTTCGAAAATTTAAAGAAAATAACAAAACATTAGATCTTATATTTGATTCCAATTTCTATCAATTCTTTGAAATGGTTTTATTCAACTCATACTTCAATTTTTGGATTCCACTATTGGTTGGGTTTGTGATACTATTTGATGGCTGCAAAGCTCCCGGTCCTCCAAAATGGGTTAAAGTGGACTATTATGCGAAAGCTAAACCGGAATATCCCGATGCTGTAAATTAAATCCTAATTCTGATCATCAGATCTGACAATTTGTTTGTATTTTTAGAATCCTTCGACAAAAGAGAACCCTTCGGCCACTTATAATCCTAATCTTCCGGAAGAGCTCAGAGCCAAATACAAGGGAAAGGAATGGAATTCTCAGGTGATGACTGACGTCTGCTCCCATACTCCCGATTCGGGTTATTTCTGTGTGGGCGCAATCGGCGATTTGCCACCACTTCACCAGAGGTTCTACTTTGATGTCAGAACTCAGTCCTGTCGGTGTTTCCTTTACAATGGATGTGATGGCAATCAAAACAACTTCAGATCTTATGAGCATTGCATTCAATGGTGTTCCCGAAATTTGACTTTATTCGACCGAAGAAGAACTTTAGGCAAATCTGTTTATTCGTTTGCAAAGAATAGCGCAAAATGTTATTATTTCTATTAATTAATTCATTTACAAAATTTTAGATTCTTTTTACCGATATTTACACTTATTTTATAAAATTGTTATTATTTTTATTAAACTATTTGACAAATAAAATGATTAAACAGTTGTAAGAAAACTGATTGAAAACAAAATCTTAATTAAGTTTTAATTGATTTATCGATTCATTTGATAAAAAGTAAAGTTTTGTGAATGCATTCAATCAGTCATTTAATTGATGTTTGGCTTACAATTCAAGGTTTCAGACATTAAATAAACGTCAAAATTAGTTTTCAACAAAGAAAAAAAGGAAAACTAGTATTGAATTAAGAATACAGTCCAACCTCTCTATCAAACATCGTTTGTCTCGATTAAGGTACTTTTTGAATTATGCCGGTTGGCAATGGTAGACAATAATCGGTTCTATAACTTTTTTGTGTAGTCCTATTAATATAAATGTAGACTAGAGGTGCGAATCGATTAGTTTTCCTGAACCGAAGTCTGAACCCAACCCCTCCGAAACCGAACCAAAAAATTTCTAACCGAACCGATATTTTATATAACAAGGTTTGGCTCAAATCCAATGTTCTTTACATTTATTTCTTAATTTTGCCCACAATTTACACAATTATTAATAATAAAGAGTTTTTACAATTTAAACTTAAATTATCATGATAAATCCTAATTAGATCTGATAAATAAAAGTTTGGGCCTCACCTTACCCGAGCTGAGCGATGAGCATCTGTAGTGTTATGTCTTCTTTTATTAAGAATATTTGATTCTTTTATTTAATTGGTTTTGCATTTTGTGAAAATGAGTTCCGTTTTAAACACTCTAATAATTAGTCTAATTCTTTATTCAATTCTTTATTTATGGAATAATAGCACCAATGTATAAGTATGGTACTATTACTCATCATAAATTATAATATAACTTATATTTTCAGCCATAATATTATTTAAATATAATTATATGAGTAATATCATCTAAAATATAGTGTATATTCTATATTATAGATATATACTGTATATTAACTATCAATGTAAATTTAATGAATTTAGCTTTACAAGATGAGTTCTGAAAGTTACAAGATTTGGGCTGCAATTTGGGTCATTTTATTGTCCACTCTATAAAAAGGGATGATTTTGTTGGAAAATAGGGTCATATTTTGCATTTGAATCGATCGACAATTCATTAAAACTGAACAAACATTCTCTGAATTTGTTTTTATTATTTGTCTTCAATTCTATTATTCATTAAAATATTTATCAAATATTAGTATTACTGTTAAATAATGACAACTTATGACAACTTGTAAATCATTATATCGCTAATACTACTTAATCATCCAAGATTACAAACTCTACCCAATTATTCGTGCAGAAAAGTCAAACACTTAAAGAAAGTCAAAAGTTTGTTATATAATAGAGAACTGTATGGCCCATACAGTATGGGGTTATCAAAGACCGGTATCATTAACATTCAGCGCACATACACTTTAGGAAATGGCTTTTTTAATCACTTGAATTATGAGTAATATTACGTAAGTTCTGATAACAAATGGTTTATAATCACAAATGTTTTAAATGTAATCCATGTCTGGTCTCAAAATAATTATCTTTTAATCAGTGGTGGCCAAAAGGGGGATAATGCCAAAACCCCCCTCGGACCCTTTAGAGCGAGAGAAATAATTGCGGTCCCATTTTTTGGTCACTTTTTAATAAAGTTTTTGAAAATTTTAATGAAAAGATGTGTAATTAATTATGAAAAACTTTTAACTAGCTCAAATTTAACATTATTTGGTCAAAAACATGTGAATAATTTCATTACTAAAATCAAAATTTCAATATTTTATTGAAATTTAGGGAATTAACTAAAAAAAACTTATTTTATGATTAGAAACCTCTAATAATAATTAGTGGGAAATACAATAATTTGATGGTTAAACCCATTTTTCGGTGTTTTTGAGGATTTTAAAAAAATGGCGTTATTCCCCCCTTGAATCCCCCCCTAGAGCTTCGAGCCATCACTGCTTTTAATAGATACCAATTAAAGCAAATGTCAGATAAACTTCAGAAATAAGACAATAGAAAAGAGCGGAAAACTATTTTTAAAGGCATTTCTAAGACTTTATTTCTTCAAAAAATTCAAAAATACAATCAATTTTAGAAATCGAAAAACTATTTAAAAGATTTACTTTTTTTGAATGGATTTAAATCCAAGAAAAACTAACCGATCCTTAAATCCAAATAATTGATAATAAAATTAATTGGAATATAAATAAATTGAGTCTTTTTTAAACTATCAGAAAAATAGATATTTTGTTTGATATCAATAATAAGTGATTTGATTAATAAAATGAAATAATAATAAAAATAGAAATAATTCATAATTAATGACATTAAAAGTTTTCAACTGATAATCAATATTAGGGTTAATGAGAGGAAAGCGTTGCCATCGAAGCCGACGCCAAACAATCGATAATTTATTTATTTTTGTTAATCAGTTCTTTGAGTTTGGTTTCGTTGGCGCCCGAAAACTCGTCCACTTTCTGCTTGTTCTTAAACATAATGAAAGTGGGCATAACTGTCACCTTATTATCGGCGGCGATGTCCTAAACAGTAGACACTTAGAGACTAAACTCTTAATTAGAGCTCAAACTCATACCTCATTCTCGTCGACATCGACCTTAAGAAAGACTACTTCTGCCGCCATTTGCTCGGAGAGGGTTTCGAGAAGAGGTGCAATCATTTTGCATGGTCCGCACCAGGTTGCAAAGAAATCCACGACAACCAGTTTACTGCCGGCGCTCTCCAATTGAGCCTTAAAATCATCCTTAAATTAACAAAATTAATGGTCAAACAAAATAATTTATTTAAAAATGATTTATATTTACTGAATCAGTCACTTTATGGACTCCCATTTTATTGATTAAAAATCGGTTTAATAGTAATTTTAATTAAGAGACAAATATACTAAAAATTTAATCAAAAGACAGTAAATGAATGAATGTTTCAATGATTGCCGACAATCAACGTAACGATGAGAACACCCTTTTCGTAACCAATACTTTCAGCCAATCATTGCTTCGCTTTTGTTCCGCATTTCCGACAAACCTCACAACAGTAGTGACATCTATTGAATCACTACTGAACAACAGAAAGTGAACTTTTCAACAAAGTGTACCAGGTACACTGTACCTACTTCTTTTTCATTTCAACTTTTGTTTAGATCCGTACCGATGGGTCAGTTGTCCACAAAGATTATTGTCATTAAAAAACATTCATTTGATAGAGAAATAGTGATCTGATTATTAAGTTTATAATAGTATTAAGAATTTTGAAGCGACACTAAATTCTGAGGAAATCCATTGATTTGTCGTTTAATTTGAAAGATTTAAAAATCGATTAGTTTTTTCATAAAAACAAATGTCAGTCATATTTACAATTAATAGGAAAAAGTTATCAATTTTTTTGCCAATAATTGTCTCACAAAAAGGGGAAAAGAATTGAAATAATATTTTCAAAACGGTTTGCAAACATAGAACTCATTGTTAGACAATTAAAATGAGTTGTTTTCTCACCAAAAACATTGTCGAACACCAAATGAGATAAAATATACTCAACTTTAATGACAATTAAAAACAAATAATAATAATAATAATTAGGAGCAAAATGTTAATTGAAAAACATGTCAATTATGATGAGTGCAGTTCTAAGCAATCCATTTGTATTCAAACAAAATGTGAAGAAATCGTAATGACTTTCACTTTTCGAAAATTAATGAAATTTAGTCTTTATTTACAAATATTTTAATAGATTTGTTTAAAATACAAATCATTTGCATTAAGTCTGCACTCGATTTGACTGAAAGGCATTAAAACATTGTTTTTTTTATTAAAAAAAATTACTTAAGTTCTTAACTGATTTCAAAATATGAATCATTTGTTCAAAAAAAAAATGAAAGTAAATAATGAAATAATGATCTGAAAAACAAAAAGAGGTTATATTCGACTTCAAATGATTAAAAGACTGTAAATAAGGTTTGTTTTCATCGAAAAACGTTTTCTTAACCGAAAAAAATCAAATTAAAAATAAATTTTACACAAAAAAATGAAACGTCGAAAGGATGAGTAAAAAACACTTTGTTTCGATCTTTTAGGAAAAGCGCTCGAAATTGAGTCGGAATTAAGGTCTTAAGCGCTGTTTGTCTTATTTGAGTTAATCTTATTGTCATTAATTAGAGAAGTCGTCGAAGAAATTGGTTGTCTTCTAATGAATTCAGAGCTCACTTCTGAGCCATTGGTTCCCGTATTAGACGTAGTGACTGACTGTTGCTGTTGTGCGACCCAATCGCTGGTAGGGTGGGGGCTGTGATGAGTCGAATGAGACACTTTGGTGTTGGCAGCGCTGCCAACACTACTACACAATAAGACACTATTACTGTCACTATTATTGTCACTCTTTTTGTAATATCCGTTGACGTATGAACTCATAGAGGGAGGACCCAAATGGCTGGCATTTGTTGCGGGCCCTTCGCATAAACTGTTTATATTCGCGTAATGTGTGGACAAGTCATCCATAAGAATGTGATCCGATTTGTGCGGATTCGCTGTCAAAATTTGAGTCGACGGCGAAGAACGGAACGACTGATGCAATTGTTGTCTATTTGATGTCTGAATGTTATTTAATGATGAGGACGAAGAAGACATGTTTGTGAGCGCCATATTCTCCTGTTCGTCGAGGAAGCGGTCCATATAATCACTAATTAGAATAAATTAAAATAATTGACTAATAATTAAAGCTCATAATGAATGAAAGCATACGTTGTTCCCGGATGTAAAGAATACTTCTTCTTTTCTAATCTGAATTTAGTGGCGAAAACGTCATGTCTTTCGGTCTTTTTCCACAAATAATAGAATTGAACCAATTCTCCGACAGAACGCGTCCGGACCTAACATTCAACAAAACTTATTAACAATAAATATTAATTTGATTATTAATATTAATCAGTACTTTATTGGTTTGAACCAAATGAAAGTCTTTTCCATAACTTCTTAGGCCGGCCTCAAAAGCTTTGCACTCTTCTTCAGACCAGGAAGTCATAGACTCATTCACTGCGGGCAGGTTTGGGGCTGTTCTGCGCCTTCGCAGCGCTTCTTCAACATTGTGTCCGCACTGATGCAACAAATAAAGCGCCTGTTCGTCATCCCTGACATGTGTTCCCATTGGCAGTAGTGTAGAAGAAACCCCGTCCTCTCCGTTAGACTCTTCAGATTGTTCCGAAAATCGTCTCAAATAGTCTTCTATTTCTTGATCTGTGAGATAAGATGGAGTCCAAAGAAGGCGGTCTTCATTTTCATAAGCAGGTGCGCCATCATATCGGGAAAGGCCTTCGGGAATGGATGCCTGATAGTCAGAGCCCACTTGAATGGTTCGCCTCCAGTCTTCTTCATTGACTGAAAAATCGTCGTCTGACTCATCATCTGATGAATCGCTGACCATATTCTGGTTATTCATATGAGTGAAGGGTTGAGAGGAACGGAGGTGTGAGACATGTGAACCACTCATTAGTTGACTAGTGTTCGAGTGATGCATATTTGAGTTTCCATTACTGGAAGTACTGTTGGCTTCAGATGTTTGTGTATTGGGGTCTATAGTGGTGGTGGTGGACGTGGCCTCAACCCTCTCCACACTTTTATCACAACTGGAGCCCACTTTTTCTGAATAGCCGTAAAGCGCCAAAAGCTCTTCTAAAGGCATCTCTCCTTCCTTTTGACCAAAAATATTAAATACAAAATTAGTTTTAATAATAAATAAACAAATTATTGAGAAATCAATTAATTTTCATTCAATCAATTTGTGGAGAAATTAATGATCGACTGATTGAAAGGTTGTGCGACTCACTCATGAGACTGACATTTGTCTGATTTAACTTCACTCAAAATTAAGTTCTTTTCTGAAGACTTTAATAAACAGTATTTTAATTGAGACAAAGGGTCCAAAACAGCAAAAGATGAGTAAAAACCAATTGTTTTATAAATTAAAGACAATAATAATGAGTAAAACAAATGAATGAATGCATGCCTTCTGCAAGTCGTCGATCTCTTCCTCTTCATTGTTATCATCAATGATAGCCTCTTCTTCATCGAGAGTGTGCTCGTCATCGAAATCATTGACCAACATCTCAGCGGTTGGATCAAAGTCTTGATCGCTATCTGTGCCTAAGATTTAAACAAATAATAAAATAAATTATCATTTGATTAGTTTTTGTGACAAAATTGTTTGTAAAGGTATAAAAAGCCATTCAATTATCAATCATTTAAAAGGAGTTAACTTAAGATTATATCAATGAATAAAATTTTAAAATAAATGCTTTTTATTAATAAATAAATAAAATTTGAAAAACAAATTGATTTGACGTTAAGTTTAATGAAAAAAAGTTCAAAATAAGAGTAAATAAAATACAGAAAAACTATTAAAATTAGTTTAAATACATTAAAGTTATGAGTAATTTAAGGGTTAAATTCAATTTAAAGTCAATTAAATGACTAATCCTTTTGTCAAATAAATCAATTTATTTAATAGAAAAGTTTAATCAAAATAATAGTAAACTAATGTCTGGAATAATAATAATAATAATCAAAAAAATATAAACAAAACAAATGTATTTGAATTTGTGAACTGACCCGCACTCGACTCACTAGCGCTCGGCTGTGGAACAGACATCAAACCAATAGATTAGTTAAGTTTAATAACAAATTTTAAAATTAGATTAAAAATTAAAATTCAAATTTAATAAAACTAAATGTAAATAAAGTGTTTAATGTCTAATACCTCAGCCATTGTTGTATTTGTATCCCAAACACTGTTCTAAAGGAACCGGATATCAATCACTCAATACTAGCCGTTCAGTGGATGTCACTATTTTGGCGCAATATTTGATTCCGGCTTCTTTTTTTTACTATTCTGAGCAATTTGATCAAGTGTATTATTTATCCGGTGATCTATTGATAAATTAGTCAAATTAAGTCTCTTTAGTTTGATTGCAATTTGGTTTGAAATTTATTGAAGAGAAATATTGTTATTAATATTATTGCCCCTAGCTACCATTTATCACTCTTGGAACTTGTTTTTTTTCTCAATCATACTTTGATTAAATTAAGTTAAGTCAGGTTAGACTCTAACCGTTAGACTCTCTGCTCTTTTTTTCGAGTAAACAATTTATCATTTATTTTAATTTGAGTTTTACTTTCATTTTTTTCTTCATTAAATTAATTCAAATCTAATGTCTATTAATCTTTGAAATACTCTTAAAAACAATGAATAATTGATTTTCAATTCAGAGATTAATTTGAAGACATTGTGGGAAACACCCAGAATATAAATTTATGACACCTTCTTTAAAATAAAACTATTTAATTACCCTGTTAACTCAAAGAAATTAACTTACATTAAACTGAATTTATTGGCAAAATCATGCCATTTCAATAAATAATCTTGTTTAAAAAGTTAAAGAATTCTAATCTGGATAATAAAAGTGAATTCGTGTTCACTAAATATTAGGATTGAAATCAAATAAATGAATTTGATTTTAATCTTAAATAATAGGATTTGATTCAGAAGTTTCTAAAATAGTTTTCTAAAAATATGTTTATTATTATATGTTTTTGTTTTAAATGTGATTAAAATCAAATTCATTTATTTGGTAAAACACATGTTATACACATCAGTATGTAATCAATTGTTAATATTAATGAGACGGAAGGAGTGTCCCATCAAAAATATATTTAAAAATTAATTTATTTATTTATTGATCTCAAACTTTGTTTAGACTCTAACTTAACTTAACTTTTCTCAGAAGACAATTAAAAACAAAAATAACTAATAATTTAAAGTATTTAATATATGATTATTGCAGGTATTCTTTGGTTTCCTTAATTAAACTCAATGATAAACTAAAATGAATCAAATTTTTATGAATTTGTCGGTCAACTAATTTAGTTCTAAGTTTGGTATTTACTACCGATTTATTCAGTAATAGACTATTTTTAACAACTTATGAATATATTAATTGAACAATAAATTAGATTTGAAATCAAAGAAAGTGTTTGAGATAATGCATTAACTTTTTATACACTTATACTTGTATATTTATAATCAAGGTATAAGAAGAATTTCAAAACTAATTATTATAAATTTCTTAAAGTGATATGGAAGCAACCTCTCATGAGAAATTGATCTGATTATTGTATATTTCACCACTACATGCATTTATAGGAAAGATATCAAATAATTATGAAAAAAAACTCATATTATATTTGCAATACATATATTTGCATTTCTTAGATATCATCCACTTATGACGTGGTAAACAATGAAGAAGTGAAACAAGAATTTGACAGAAAACTTGATAGATAACTAGAAGTTTAAGTAAACTCAAGAATTTGAATGAATTTGACTCTCAAATAAACATTAGTTTATTAATTATACAATACTTTTAGTGACAAAATGAATAAATTTTATTCAATTATTAAAATATTCGTTGAAATCATCAAATATTTAACAAAAATTCAGTAAAAGACTAGATTTGTTTAATTGATTACTAGAAAATTGTAGACTTTTATCAATTTTGTAAAAATCTCGTAAAAAATTTGAATTAATTGAATATAAATAAAAAGATCAAAGTTTTAGAAAAATGAATACAAAATGAAATGAACTTTGAATCTCAAAAGATCTTTGAATAAAAATTTGCTTAAAGGCAGACAAAAATATGAATTCTTGAACTCAAAGGCAATCAATGTTTGAACAAAAGTTGGTTATCATTTGAAGTATAGTTTGAAGTTTGTTTCAATCAATGGTAAAACTGATGAGTGATATGAAAGAAGATACTGAGAGGTAAGCCCTCATTGACTGCATGGAGGCATTGGACACATCTGGAGTTGTTTTGGCTTCTGATCTATATTACAATTTTTGCTCTCAATTATAGATAACAAGTTTTCTGATGTTTTTCTGACGCAAAGAACAGCTCTGGTCCTAAAAGCTCGACCACATGTTGCTGAACAGGTCGTCCATTCCTCCGTTCGCCAGCTTTTAAAACAAAATAATGAGTTAAAAAATGCTTTAAATATTAATAAATTATTAAAAGAATGAGTTTTTTGATGTATTGCTTCAAATTCATTACTAATCGATATTTTCTGATAAATATTTCGTTAATAAAAAAGTGATTTAATGGAAAGAATTAATAGATTTTTAAAGTAATAATTAACTAATTTATTATTATTATTATTCATTGGAAAGATTGAGACATTTATTAAAATCCATTATTTTATTCATGAGTTCTGGCAATCAAATGAGGGAAAGCCCTAACAATTAATTACCTGCCAATACATGGGTGAGAATTGCACTGTTCTATTGCTCGATGAACTGGTTTAGTATTGGCGTTGCAAAGGGAGTCATCCACTCTGTAACGGCCCGCATGACAATAAACTTCCACTTTTCTATATCCCTGACCACAGGTGCGGTCGCATTCACTTAAAGATATGCTCCAAACATAGGGTTCAACACTTAATGTCTCATTGCGATCGTCTGCACTCGAAAGTCGAATCGGACGGGATGGGTCAGGTGTCTGCCATTGGGGTGAAGTGATTGGAGTCCAGTTATTTCTATGATCCCAACTGGCATTCTCTGAGAACATATCTGTTTGTTCCTGAATTCCTGACTTTTTGAATATTAAAGATGCTGAGCGCCGGTGGCGGTTGTGAAACAAGTACTCTTGACTTAAAATTTGGCGAACTCTTATCCTATCGCTTGAATCTGAGGTGAAATTTAAAGAATTGATTTAAATCTTGAAATTAAAAGAAATATTTGAAGACCGTTAGTCCATACCATTATCAATCGGTAAATCATTTTCATCAAATTTAAGGCATTTTCCACTCAGGCAATAAGCTCTTTGTTCTGAGCCGAAGCTGCAATCGGTACCAAATGGAAATTTACCATCATTAAATGCATCCATTTGATAGTGAATATCTTTCCAGACCCTGTCCTGACAGGCCACAATACAACCAGAGTTTATGTTGGCTTTAAAATTAATTCATTTTAAAAAACAAATCACAAATAGTTTGAATGTATATTACTTGTGAGGGGAGACAACTGTTTTCCGGTTCCACTTAGAAGAGTCGGGTATTTAATTCTGTACTTTTGGCAGATTTGGTTCGCATATTCCTCAGCGGTTTGAAGAATATTATTATTGCAATAATCCTTTTGTTCGTTACACAACTGAAACGATTCCTTTCTGGGACCACAACTGGTTCTGTAATCCATTGAGTGATTGACAATAATTTATTAACTCTTTATCTTTTAAATAAATTCTTAAATAATAAAAACTATTTATGCGTTAAATTAAATATAAATTATTTTATTTGTTTAACTCTTTTGAAATGTCTTTTCTTATTATTAATGCTATTAAAAGAGTGATTGTTTCTCAGAATATAATAAATTCTGATATATTTTCTTCTGATTTATTTATATATAAGTAGTCCTCAAAACTATTTGTTTTGTTTAAAAATATTAAAAATTATGTTTTCTTTAGAAATTCCTTTAAATAATTTTAATGATGACTCAAAGCATATCAACTGAGAAGTCATATATTTGCCCAATCTATCTAAAAAATTAGAAACTTGCCTCACTCATCTTAGAATAATTAATTAGGTGTATGTAAAACACGATTATTTAGGTTTTAAAAGATTTTCATAAATTTCAGCTGAAATTAATTTTAAGATAAATATAAAAGATTAAAATGAGATTTAGAGAATTGATTTCAACTTTTGATGGATCACTTTTCCTTAACAGTCTCACCAGAATAGATTAAATCACAGATTTTGGCTGTACTGAACTAGTGAAACAGTTTGATGTTGTTCTTGTTTATTTTATTTATTTTGATGATAACCTCCTCCGCATTAATTAGATTCAAATTATTCGCATTCAGAAAACTAATTGAGTTTTTATTTCTTGTTTTATATAAAAAAAACTAATTTGTTATCAAAATATGACAGAAAAATAAGTAAAGCAAAAGTAAAAGTATTTAATCGATTCAAAGTTTCCTTTCCTACACTTCAACTGTACTAGTATATTATATACATTATGAAAGTTTTTAAAATTAATTCAGTTTTTAAACAAAGTGTAAGAATTGAAGACTTCATCTGAAAAATTAATTTTTTCCTCTTTGGTTAAAAAATTTAAATAATTGAAAATCAATCAAATTTTTAATAAGATATGAATTTCATTGATTTAATATTTAATTAAATAATAATAATATTGAATATTGAAAGTAAAATAACTGAGACTCACATTGAATTGCATTCTCTGTTTACGAGTCGAAAGCCTTTGGCTTCAGTCAAACAATTATATCTGCATTTACTTATGGGAAACCAATGACCCCACCCGTGGTCTCGAGGGCTTTCAAATAGCAAACCTATCAATTAAAGCAGAAAATTATATAACAAAAAAGTGATAAAAACCGTTAACCTAAATGTCGGACTCACTTGAGCTGGAAGTGCATTGTTCTGAAGACTCATAACTTTTACTCAAACCATTGCAGTCGAAATGACGGCACTCGCCATCAAAACAATACCTATTATTGTTTCGAGTGTTTTCTTGGCCACAAGGTGTTCCGTCAGGCATTTTCCAGCCCTGTGTCATATAACCACCGCCTTTCTTATGACACCAAACAAAACAGGAATGGGATGCTTAATGTAATTGAAGGTTAAATTTTAGAAATTCTAACAATTTTTTCAAAGATATCCCTTACAGTCATAACTGGGATATTGTGTTCCTCTTTGTTCTAAATTAGAGTTCCGTTGGGCGGCGGCCCTACATGTGTCGCTTATGTAGTCCTCAACTGATATACTTCGATAAGAATAAGAACTACATATCTGGCAATGAAAACAATTAAAAGATAAATATAATTAATCTTAATTAGAAAAATAACACAAAAACCAAAAAATTGAAATAAAATGAACTAAACTTATATTAAGTTCTGACGAAAAAATTATTATCAAAATTCAGATAACTTTTTGTTCATTTACTGGAAGTAATTGAAAGCAATTTTTACATTTTATTTGTTTTATTGTTTAGAAATTTGGAGCAATTATTGTGTGAATTATGACGCTTTCAAATGATCTTTAAATCATTTAAAAATCATTGAGTAAACACAATTAGAGGAAAAAATTGGTCAAAACAAAAGTTTAATAATATTACTGTAAATATATCTGTGATTAATAGAGTGAAAGCCTATAATTTTGTTTAAATTCATTAAATATTTGATTTTAATGGAGAGCTCTAATGATTTATGGAATGAAAGAAAGAGGCAATCATTCAAATTCGTGAGCACTTCAGATCTGACATCAAAATCATGGGAAGGCTCAGAGGTTAATGTGTGGCAGCAATCGATTAGGGTATACAATAAAGCCCTGATTGATCATCATTTGGTGGTTAACATTATGTTTATGTTGTTTTACTTCAATTCTTATCTGATTTATCGATATTTTATACTTTATGTGGTATATAAAAAAGCGTCAAAAGAGACAACCAGTTAATAGTATAGCTCACAGTAAATGCAATAGCATTGGAAAATACCTGAGTGGCATCGCATAACTTCACTCTTTTATCATTTCCATCGCATTCTTTGCCCCCATTATAAGGCACAGGATTTTCGCATTTTCTCTTCGATACCATAATTCCCATCGGATTTCGGTTCGGATGAGAAACACATTCAGATATACAGGAACTATAAGGTGACCACTCTGTCCACCCCCCATCTCTTTGCTTGATTGGGGGCTCATCTGATGACACAACTGATTGATATATTGATGACTCGATTGACATTTCTAATGGAATACACCGTCCCTCACGACACCACTAAATAGGTTCAGATAAATATCTAATCCGGGAAATTAATAAAAAGTAACCTTTTTATGGCCACACGCAGTGCCTTCAAGGGCGGGATGGGCGTGATATGCAATAGCATTCCTACCCGACCCGGTATCGCAACGAACTAAACGGCACACGTCTTCGAGAGCTTGAAGTGATGAATGACGTGCGTCGGCTCCAAATCTTAGAGCGCACTGTTGGTCAGCATTAAAGGTCTGACCGGGAAGTTTGTCCTTTGGTATAAACTGATTGATTATATTTATGTGTTGACTCGAGCCAAGTACACAACTGGCCTGACTCGAGCGCACAAACTTATCCAAATAGTCACGACTACATGAAGACCAACTTGTCTTTCCTGCGCCCAACGTGGGAGACATAACAAAGTTGTCGTGATTGCATCCATTGCCATCTTGGGCACCGTCATGCTCCATTCCCAAACTATACCACAAATCATATCGATTTCATTTAAGAATCAATAAAATTGTTTGCAACACAACTATTAAAACGCTATAAAAGTTTTGTTTTTATACCTGTGCCCTAAAATATGAGTTAAAAACAAATTATATTAAATTTGAATGAATTTACTAATGATTGAGCAGTGATTACCCATTTCATGTCCGGCCACTAATACTGTCTGCAAATTAAACCAAAATTTTTATAAAAATTTAATTATTTTATATGTTTTGCGAAAAATAAAAACTAATTTCATTCGAAACACATTTGAAATCAATTTTTTTAGTGAAAAGTAAAACAAAAAAAAGTTTTTATCGTCAGAAATATGAGAAAAATATCAAAAATTTATATTCAAATAAATCTGTTGTAAATCCAGAGCTGATTATAAAATATTGTAATATCACCTGAAAACTGGTTCCTTCAGATATAGTGCAACTGTTAAGTGAGTTACACATTCCGCTGACCGGCGCTAACCCAACCACATGTCTCTTCTTTCTGCCCAAACCGTCGACGACATACATATTTATACTAAAGAAAAAGGAAATCATTTGTTTTAAATTAGAAAACGTTTGTAAGAAATAAACAATTTTTTTTAAAAAAATAACAATTAATAGGAATGACATAATAACCCTGATAAGAGTAGTGCGTGATCCCATCTTGGCGTAAGTCCTCTGCCATTGAGACGCTTTTTGTGCTGCCACACACAAAAGTTTGTCAAATATGTGTCAATGTTATCAGATGAAGCCAAGTCCTGATATACCGGTGCCAGTCATAAATATGAATAGAAAAAAAGCCTTTCATTAGAATTTTTGATTTATCTTTTCTGGCATTCAATTGAGTTATTTAATCAAAATATCGATTCAAATCATTATTATTCAAAGTCAACATACTTTTGGTTGATTTCAATTATTTTGATTCAAATTTGAGATTATTTTTATATATATTTTGGTGTTATATAAGGATAAATCAATTTTTAATGATAATCCCAAATAATTGGTTTTTTAAAAATTTTGTACAAAAAGAAAAATTTTAAAATTTTAGTCTAAACTTTGATTTTAAGCGAATGAGAAGACAATAAATGAATTTTTAAAATTTATAGTTTTGTTGAATACATACTCGGGGCTGTTGTTTAAGAATATCCATAAGAACAACAGATATTTCGACATTCCTTCCAAGTGAAGGCTGTTTGAAGAGTAGTTGGACGGCATTCATGATTGTCAGTACATAAGTTACAATTTGTTGCTCGGTATTTGATGGAAATGTTCGCCTCATTAGAGTATAAAGGGTTTCATCGACAAAGACAGCCGTCTCTACAGTAAGGTTCACATTATCTTCGACTTGAATTTTGGCGGAACGACGATAACGACTCTGTGTTCTGTTGTTGAGCTCAACCCCAGAATAATTATGATCTGATTCAGTGATGTGATTTTGTTTGTGAACCTTTCCTATTATATTAAAGATACCATACATTCCTATACTAAAGTTAATTAAGGGTTTTGTGGATTGCACATCCTATATTTGAGGATATGATCCTTGACTCCATTCAAAGATATTCTATTGGATTAAATAACTTACTTTGGTGAGGACATTCATACTCTTCTAGACTTTCTTTCTTAAGAATTATATGAGGATGTGTTAGGTGTGAGTGACTACCATTAGACCACACTTGAGACCGACTAATCACTGATTGTGGTAATGGATTGATGACATAAATCGCTGATTTAGTCTCAATTACACCTCTCTGTCATTGAATCGAAAAAAGAAGTCAATGAACTCATTATTGTGAATAACATTTTACAGCTATTATAGAGCTTAACATTAATTGACTTAATTGTAAACTTAATAATAATTTTATTTCTTTTCATATTTAATGAGAACTCTCTTTATCTTCAATTATTTGAAATAAACTCTTGTTATCAAAAATATTAAACTAAAATAAGACTAATTGGAAGACATATTGCTATTAATGTCTAAACAATTTGTTTTAAAACAAGATTTTGATAATTTACTAATTGGAAAAGTGTTCTGTTCTCATACCATTCCGTCACACATGGATATTGCGGCCGAACTGTTTGGGTGGGAAGTAGAATATCCCTGATAATAGCAGTCTGAGCCAACTTGAACTTCATTATTAGAAATGTCTTTATCAATCATTTCTTCTCTAATAGTGAATGTCGGAGATAAGAGTCTATAGTTTTTCCTAAGCCTTAGTTTAAACAGTTCTCCAAAAGCTCTAAAATTGACATTAATTTTATGCGGCAGTGATTTATTAGAGTCAGTCCTGTTATGGTTGTTATTGTTATGGTTGTTGTTAATCGAACGAACAGTTCTTGACTTTCTTCTAATAGATGTATATTTAGAAACAACCATTGGTTCTAACACTTCATATTTGGGAACTGCTCCACAAAAAGAAAGATATTAATTAGATTTGTGTTGTGCTCGATCACGAATTTTTTATTGATTAGATTTTGTTTAAAGAATTTTCTTTGAGTTAAATAAATATATTTACCATTAATTTTGTGACCGAACAGAAGCAGTCGCTCCGATTCTGACAAATAATTATGAAGTGTTGGCTCCGATGATATATATCTTTCATATTTCTTATTATTATTCTATAAATACAAAAGAAATGTTTGAATAGATTTTTTTATTTAAACAAATCAAACGTGAAATCGCTTTTAAACATTAAATTTTATATAAAAGCAAGAAAAAAGAGGCAATTCTTTAGGAAACTCCTAAAATAAACTCAATTCACTTAAAATCTTTAATAATATTATCATTAAAAGGGGAAATCATTTTAATGACCCTTCCCTTAAAAGTATTTAAACTAATTTAGTTCATGAAATGAATAAATAAATTAATTAACACAAAAGATCCCAATCTTCATGACTATTATTCTATAAAAATTGGTTTATTTGACTAATGATTTCCGTGAGTTTCCCACAAATATACCAAATTTTAAATGTATTTAAATCACATGAATTTGATTTGAGATAAATTTAAATCAATTGTTTCAATATTTAAGAAAAATAATAAATTCATATATTCTTACATTAATTCAATTTTTTTATTTGATTGAAAACTAGAGTTAATCCCAATTTTTTTAATAACAAAAAAAAAATTAATATAAAAATTTTGATGACATTAATTTCTTTTAAAATTTTAACCAAGCTACTAATTAATTAACACCAAAACACATAATCTTCAAGAAAGTTGATATCATTGCTCTCAAAAAAATAATAAGTCTTAAAATTATCAAAAATATAATCAGATATCCTTCTTCTTCTTCTTCCTCTTAATTGCTCATGTAAAGTTTATCCTGTGTATAAATGCGATAATTAGATTATATTGAGCATTTAAGATGAGCTTATAAAAGTGGTACTAAACCAAATGATGATCTAAATCTTAACTTGTAAAGATCATCAACAAGAAAGTCAATTTTATTTTTGAAATAATATCACTTAAAATGGATTACAATCACAACTGAAGAAGAGTTTATATATAAATCGAAAACACAATCAAAATTCGTGACTATTTCACTGAAACACTTAGATTTTATCAAAAGAATTATCCATCAAATGATTCAAACCTTTTTTTAAAAAAAAATTGATTCAAATTTATGTGGAATAAAGTGGAAGACTTTCTTTTGTTGAAATTAAAGTTTTCTTCCACTTTCATCTCCACATTAATGATAATATTTTAATCAAATAAAACTTAATAGATGTCGACCCAAATACATATCTTGAACCGTAAGAAAAATATTCTTTTCTAATGAAAATCTGCTTAAATTATATGAAAAATTATATGTTTGGATACAAAAGCTTTCATTTAATGTAATTTTTATTAAAATATGTGAAATATTTTTATGGGAGTGTTTTACTTATTATAATAATCTCATTATTAGAATTAATTTGCTTTCACTCGCTTTTTAAGAAATTTGGATATTTCTAGAGTCTGTGCTGTCTTTAAATTGTATAAACTCTGTGCGATAACGACATTCAAAGTCAAGGATTCTCTGAAGGATTTGATGATTAAGTAATCGATAGAACAACAAAGAAATGACTGAAAGCAACACAACGTTAGTTGAATCTAATTATCAAAACAAATGTTTGGAAACTTTTGCCAAAATTGTGTTCAATAAACTTAAAGCGCTTTTACCCAATGAAGAGGAGGAAAGTCGATGACATGAGTCGACTGTCAAAACATTATTTGAAATATAATACAGATTTCAAACAATGAAAATCATTCATTCATTTAAACAGACTATGATTTTATAATAATAATAATAGAGTAAAACTAATTTCAATGGTGTGGACGTGTTTTCCTACAATTTCAATGGTTGGCCCTCAAATTTGACAATTTATGGTCAAACTATTTAACAGTTTTGACCAAAAATGAGTGACATTCATATAAACTTTGTTTGAGTTTATGTTAATCAACGACAAGCGAATGCCATATAACGCACTGACCCGAAAATATTCATTTGATTTAGAAAACAAGAATCAGGTATATATCTGTCAATTACGGATGGAGCTGTTGGCACAGCCTTTGCTGCACTGTTGTGAACTCTATCGCTTTGGGTTAGGCTTTGAATCGCTTTTATGAATGATATGTCGTTTAATTCAATTCGGTATTGATATGAGATATAAATGTTTCGGTTCTGTTCTCTATTTTATTCATAAAATGCGGAAAACATTAGACATTTGATAGCCTTTTGATCTCAACTCACAATAGAAATGAATTGAATTTTCTTTTATTACATTTCAATCAATAAATTAAATAAAATAACAATTGTTTCCAATTCATGAAAATTCATCAGAAGATCTGAACATTCATTTTATCCGATTATGATCTAAATTCAAACAAAACTAATCGGAGACAAATAGTTTGGAGAAATTTTTACTTTAATCCAAATATTATTTTTTATTAAAGAAAAACTAAGTTTTGATTAATAGCTCAATAAAAACAATGAAATATAAAACTGAAAGAAAGCAAAAGTTGTTAAGTTTTAAAGATTGATAAAAAAAAGAGTATAATCCACTGAATCAACAAAATTTTGAGCAGGCAGAAAAAATTGCTCGAATTTTTGTGCCCAAAATAAATTTGCTAACAAAAGCACATCTTCTGATTCCGTGAATATGATATTCAAAAAATTTTTGTTGAAACCAAATTAACTCAAAGTGAGTGAACTTAAGAAATATAACTCTGAGCTAAAAGTTTTATATAATTTATTGTTTCCCAGATTTTTAAATCACTATTGAATTATAACTTTATTTTAAATACTAATGTCTAACAAAATAAAATGCATTTAATCCAAAGTAAACTCCTTTAAAATAAAATCTGTTTTAAAAGCTCTTATTTTTTTAAAACCTTTTTTATTCAAAATAAATGATTGAAAATAGAGTTAAGATAATAACAAAAATTACTGTAAATTATGTTGAAATTAATTAAAATCATAACAATTTTTTTAATTGAATCAATTATTTAGATATTAAACAGTTTATCGCTCGAAACTATTAGTAATTCAAAGTAATTAGTTATTACTTTATTATTTTTTTTAAGTCAAATTTCAATAGTTTTTAACTTTTAATTAGTTTAAGAGTTGGAGCGAAAGCTCATAAATAAGAAAATTTGTTGATATTAATTCAAAGTTCATGGATTCGTTTGATTATTTTAATAGACAATTATCTTAAACTTGATACCAGTGACCAAATCCGAAATTTTTATACATTTAATTAATTTAAAGTGACTTTTGAGAGAAAATTTTACTCAAACGTAAGATAAAAATAAAGAAAAACTAATATTTTTGTATTTTATTTAATCGATTTATAAAAGAAATTTCGGTTTATTTGGGAAAAACTTGTTTTTGTTTATGGTTTTATCGTTACCACAAAATAACGGTTAGAGCCGTAAAGGGCTTTCTCTTTAGCTCACGGATAAGAAAATGATTTAAATTAGAAGAATAGATATTTATTTGATTAGAATTGAGGGCTAAATGAAAAATTGTAACGATTTGTAATAAGCTATTCTGGAAACACAGTGTAACCTTTCTTTTGTTAGTCTCTGTCCTTTTATTCCTTCCTGGTATTAATTTTTGATTTGCAATTTGGCTAGTTCATTATAGACTTTGGGCCAAAAGAATTTTTCCTATTGTCAATAAATTAATTGCATACTTGAAACGTATCTATTCTTTGACTATTGTTAATAAAATTCATATTTTTTCATTGAAATCATAAGTAAAAGTTTAATCATTTTAGCAAGGTTCAAATATGGAATTAAGTCTTTGCACATTCAGATGTTACTTTGGGCAATTTGGACATAATAGAAAGGATGCACTGTATGGTCACAAATTTGAAAAATAACAATATCTTGGGAAAACTTATACATTTTGAGACTTGAAAAATTGAAACTTCAGAATATTTCAAAATTATTGTATTATCAAAGAAATTATTTCAAGAATTATTTTCTAAATGTTTTATGAATTTTATGATTTAGTCGTTTTGAGATTATTTTGTTATCTCTTACCTGAAGTAAAGGAAATTCACTCCTATTTTGATAGCAGAGAAACATTGGATAAAAGTTTGCAATAAATAATAATATCAGCATTTTTTTAATGTCACATAAAATTGAAAACTCATAAAATTGGATAAAATAATGCACTTTATATTTGAGCTGAAAATTTCAAAAACTAAACGATAGATAAATAAATTACCCTTTTATGCCTCTTGGTGTTGCCGGCAACACTACGGGATCGACCAAATTTGGGGCACCATTAAGTCGTTTAAT
>JAQFZI010000079.1:0-26686 GCA_034695605.1 Eupelops occultus | reverse complement strand
TAGTTTAATAAAAAGCAAAACCAGAATAAGTAGACTAAGAATTCTTTTTGGAGTGAACTTTGTACCAAAAGAAATGTTCTAGTTCAATGTTACTAAATTGGTTACTCATTGTCTGCATTACTCAAATGAATTCAATATTCTTGAACTCTTCAAAGATAAATTTGGTGATTAATTTGTAGATCGTTTGACGTCTTATATTTCATGGGTGGAAATGGGTCTGACTTGAGATAAGAGTTTTGTATACATATATTGCCTCAGTTTTCAGTCGATTATCTTTTTTTTTGTTGGTAAAAGTATAAGTGATTAAAGTCGAGTGCAAGTTATGCCTTAAGAATTCACTTGAGCCGTGCTATCAATAAGAAAACATTCAACAGATGGTTGTATGAACTTTGTCTCTCTCTTATATTTATGTGATTGCACTGAAAGCACACTTTTGTTCGTCAACTTATATATAAGTTATATATTAAATGTTTAAATTTGTTTGTTGAGTCTAACTGTCTTCCCTTCCAAAGTGTAATTATGCAACAAAATAATGAACACCTGAAATATATGACATTCATTTGACTCAATAATAAGTACTCACCCCTGAAATTAGAGCTAAACATTAGACCCGACCGACATCTCAAGTAACTAAAGTGAGTTCATATGTGTATAAATTAGTTCTCTTCTAATATTTGATGATTTTGTTGCATATAATCATATATAAGATAGGCTACAGACAGACAGTGCTCTTCTGTTTTAGTCATCTGTTTGAGCCCAACTCCTAATATTCTGTTAATAATAATAATATTGATTCGCCATTACTCGTAAGATGAGGCAGAAAAGGCATTTCAAACTGCAATACACTGCACTACTGCTTCAACCCTTTCCTTTTAATAATAGAGTAATACTTATTATAAAAATGCTTGACTGCAAAGAGGGATCTTTTGAAAAATATAAAGTTGACTCAAATTAAAAGATGGTTTGCTATGCAAAGTGCAAGAGTGAGTCTCCACACTATGGCTATGCGTTTGACTCCCAAAAAGACGCTTTCGTGCAGAACAACAACAATACAGTCAATGTTTGGTCATTACTAGAGATGTTTTAATGCCTTAAATTTCTAAAGTTTTAAATGAATTTTGAAGAGAAAACACACAAATATATATATATTCTTTGTATTTTGAAAGAGTTGTCGCAATCTATCACTACATATACCACCAGTACTATCGCTATATGATGTAAGAGCAGTACATCTTCTATTATATAGTGTTTTGATGCATTTAACAGTATTTGCTTGTCATAAAAGGCTTTAAATATTAAGGTAACGTTCCCTTAACCCTTTCGTACGAAGCAAACGAAGCAGGAAACGGGTTAAAAGCTCTTTCTCTCATTCATTTGCTCTTCGGGCAAATCGCAGTCCCTTTTTATCGATTTTTCTCAAAAGGGAATATTTTTATCAAAAGAGAAAACTGAGTTAAACTGGAAGTAAAGGGTTGAGAACACAGCACAAGAGATGAGTTTTGATGCAAAGTTACAAAATATATACTTCAGAAAACTCATTAGAAAATTTTTTGAAAGAGCGCACACAACTAACTCTGCTTTTGCACAGCCTTTGTATGCATTGGATGTGTGTATTCTATGTGCACAACACTTGATGAGAGTTGCATTAACTTTAGCACACACACCAAAAGAAAACAGCACAACAGCTATACTCATTCAAAGTTAATATTAAAACTAATTTTTTCAATGAAAAGCCAAAGACTATCGAAATTAATTCATTTCATGTAATATATTAAAAATGTATATAAATTATTGCAACAATTTTTGCTATAATTCTCTGATTCCAAACTCTTAATGAATTAGTTTTTTATTTTAGAAAAAGAAAATTTTGAGGCAATGTTTGCGGTCGATGTGATTGCTTTAAAGTCAAAGGTAGAGCTCAACCCATAGTAATCCATAGATGAAAGCACAGTTGCTAAGGAAGCCTTTCACTGTTCTGAGCTATGCTTTAGACTAAATTTCTGAGAACTGCATATTTTGTAGAAAATGATATGAAACTTATTAAACTATATAGTCTTCTATTAGATATTATTAAACGACATATAAGTTATGCACAACTCATACACTATTCAAGTGCTTTGGATATAAATTATAATGAATTTAAGATACTTTCTGTCATTCATTTTCAATGAAAATATGTTTCAAAAGATTGACAAAAATATATTTGATTTTTTGGTATAATTTTCTCCTTTATATGCATTAAACTTAATATACATTAAACTTAATATATATTAAACTTAATAATAAATTTAATTCTTAGAAAAGTGTAACGTAATTAGCGTTTTGTGTAAAGTTGATGAACAAAACTTAAGTTTATTTTAGTTTAGTTATGAAAATTTGATTTAATTAGAAATGACTGCTCAGTGCTAACAAAGTCACACTGAATGTAGAGTCTCTCCTAATTCTAATCTTATATATTATCTCTTATTAGTCTTTTCAAATTAAAGTTATATATGAAGAGTCGCACACATTAAACATGTTTTTCACAAAAAGCAGACAATAATTTAATGTAAGAGAATATAAGTGTGAGTTTTGGACTCACTTTTGAATTATTCTGTATTACTACCAGACGTTTGTTATTTGGAGGCTTTTGTATGCTTTGAATTTTTGTTATTTTACTTATATTTTAGTTTATAGCATAATCTTAGCGCTGGTCTCAACTGTTTTGTTTCAATGTTTGCATTGGCTCTTTGTTTTCATTTCCTATCTCTATCTACTCATTTCATTTCCCAATGAATAGAGCACTGCCTGTCTTTCTCTGGCTCTTCCATTACTCTGGATTCATGTATTCCTTCACAAATTCTCAGCCAATCCTTTCGTTTATAATTTTATCTAAAGTTTGTTTAAAACAATACTTTTTCTCTACAGTATTGCTGTGTTAAGAGTAGAGCACAAGTAGTGATGCAGTGCTGTTAATGTAGAGAATAATGGAGGCAATCAGTTGATTTGTTCACAATTTATGTCTGGCCTCATCCATGCGTGCAAAACCACATCTAATATATAATTTTTCTCTTCTATTAAAACTTTTTATGTTTCCATAGTTTTGTCCATAAGTTTGGAAAAGACTCAAAAGACTTGAACCAAATAATTATTCTTTACTTTACTTTACAGCAAATCAAATGAAAGGAAAGACTCCACCAAAAAATTAGCTCAAATTAAAAAATGCTTTTATTCTGTACTCTATTCTTATGACATATGCTTTTAAACTCAGCTTTTCTTCGATCGATATGTATTGCAATTTCATTTAAATCTTCAATTTTATTATTAAATGCGTAAACATGTGTACATCCATTACATGCATTTCCAAACCAATAACTGAGTCAACCCTTTTATACAAATTTTGCCCAAAGCTGTAGAGAAGCACTGGTAGAGTAAAGCATTCGTTAATTCGAAATTAGAGTAATTATTCGCCGCGAAGGCAGGTGTAGGCTATGATGTAGTGGCGCTAGTATTTCATAGAAAGACATATTGTGAGGACAATCCTAAAGACAATTGAATATATTATACTCAACACAAACGGTCAGAGAATTGAAATTCGAAACCATTTATATATTTATTAATATTTTTCTATCAAATGTTGTGTGCATTCAATTGATAAGAGTTTTTGGTGAGGAATGAGCAGCGAATCACATAACAGACCATCACTTTCTCTAAATAAGTTTATCTCTTAAGTAAGGCTATGGTTTGTCTGCATTTATTCTGGTCTAACATTTGATTCCTTTATTGTAATATATTTTCTATGAGTTTCTATGAGTTTATTCAAACTTATAATTTATACAATAATAGTAATAATAATATACAATAAAATTGAATTATAAATTCAAATCCCTGTAATAGACTGTAATTATAGTAACGGTGTTTTGCGCTTTACTTGTGCTAAAACTTGACAAAAGATTTGCTTTTGATGTAAAGATAGTGTGCTTTAAAGGCAAACAATCTAATAGAAGGTAAAGATGTGCTCTCATTATAATTTAATAGAGAACAGCATTTGTCTACTTATGTTGAGAATAATAAAAGCAAAAGTTCACACTTTCTTCAGAACTGTTGTGTATATCCTTTTGTATAATTAAGTGCATAGAAAGCAATAGAAAGGCTGTAAAGGCTGTTGTAGTCAAATATAAAACATCTCTTCACCGCTAATTCTTTGTTCACTTAATCATATTATCCTCGCCAGTGATTCAGTGAGGAAAGGAGGAAAGGCATCACTTTATCTATTTCTTAATGTTTTAGATTTTTCTCAACACTTGTTTGACTCCAGAGCTCAGATAAAATGAATAAAATAATGTGGAAAAAAGGGTGCGATCAGAGAGCACACCACCACAAAAATCAAATTAGTCTAAGTGGATATTCTTGTCATACAAATGTTATGACTTGAGTTGCCATAGAAGCCGTACCTCGACTCAAGAGTGAGAAGCTATGCCGAGCACGAACTCACCCTTTCCAGCAATGCATATAAGTAGTCTTTGGAGCGGAAAATGATTCAAATGACTACCTTTATTGCCCCCGACATTAGTTTTTTTCATTTCTAATATCGAGTCCTTTCAATAAACTTATTTTATTATCACTTCTTTCACTCATTTCAGTCAATTGGCGCCAAAAAACATTTTTTGGTAAATGTTTCATAAGAATCATATACTTTACACGTGTTTCTCAATACAAATGACAAGTCATTTAATCTGAAGAAATGCATTCCAAACATTCTTATTCTGAGTCATTTTAATAAACAGACAAAGTTATCGATTTTTCAATAAAATATTCTAATATTAGACTTTCCCTCATTTGTCAAATAATGTAAACGAAATTCTGGTTTTGTTTGCGTTCATACAAATTGTGAATTTGATTTACAAAACAATCACTCGATTAGGGCTTATGAGACATAACAACACTCAATGATTGCCAAGAAATCAAAGAAATATATATTTATTTATATTCAATGGATTGGATGTTCTTCAATCTGAAAGTAATGTCATTAATAGTGAAGTTGAATCACATTCCAGACATCCCTTCGGTGTGTTTATAGCCCACACTTTTTTACTCCATTAGCTTATTCTTTATGGGTTCAGACAAATTGCTTTCTTGTAAGTGATATAAGGCTAAGTAAATACTTAATGTTTAACGCAATATATATTTGAGTGCATTCTGTGGGTAATGCGATTCGGCAACAGGTCTTCAACCACTTCTTCACACCATTCAAACACTTGATGTGATATTTATATGGAATGTCTCTAAAAGAACTTCACTTTTTCTTACTTTGAATTAATGTCATTTCCTTTTATTAATTCATGAGTTTCACGGATTTTGCTCTAAACTAAAAAATTTTTCAAACATTGAATGCTTTGATTCGTGTAATACTCCCAAAAGATTTAAGTGAATTTAAAAGAACAAGAATAAGAAACGTCAAAAAAATTGTTTGAATAAATTTTGTTAATTTCATTCAAAATTTTATGTTTAATTAGAATTGACATTAAATTAGTAAAAAAGAATATTTAATTATATTATTTAATTTGACTTTCGGCTAATTATTGAATTGGTATTTTTCCAAATCAAAATTTGCACGATGTTTGTCATCCATTAAGATTATAAATATGACGTAAATATGAATTTCAATATTATTTGTTTCGAAATCATTTACCAAATCTTTTTTGAATTTTATTTCTTTTATCAAATCAGAGCTCATTTTCTGTCTCTTCACTGCATTATAATTAGAAAAGACTTAATGAAAGACTTCAATAATTTATTTTTCTCATTAAAAAACCGATAAATTAGGCGATGCGTAAAGAAATTCGTGATTTGAGTTCAGTATTGCATTGGATTTGCTTTAAATTCTTTTCGATAAATAAGTTTAAAAATGTTTTCAATTTATTTCAATTCAAAAATCGATTTTATTTTTTTAATTTTATTTTTTAATTCTTTGCTTGAAATCTAAATAAGATTATTATTCTGTTCCCAATTTTATTCCAAGGATAACATTCACCAATTTTGAAAAATTGTGATTTGATTTGACACATATTTATCAATCAATTGACCAAAAAATCATATTTACATTAAAACACATTAAATATTTATGAATGGGCTTGATCAAATTGGTCTGGATTCTCATTCATATATTTAAATGGTGCTCTAAAATTAACCTAAAATTCGATAATTTTGTTTGAATTTTTTTTTTAAAAAAAAAGTAAATCTTATTTTAATGATTAATACAGAAAATAATATTATAATCATTTCAATCATTTTATTTTTAATTCAAAGTCTTAATTATTTGAATATTTTTTTGTCAAATTCCTAACTATTTGTGAGTAAAAAATGCGACAAATATTTAGAGAAAACAAAATGTATTTTTGAATAAACAAATTAAGAGAATCGCAAATATTTTGTTTAATGAAATAAATATATTGTATTAAAAGTGAAAACAATTTCAATTAATTCACTTTCTTTTCACACAATCATTCTTTTGGACAATATTTAAATTAAATAAAACTTAATGTTTGGAAAATGTCTGAAACAATAAAAGTTGTTTTAAAATCTCATGAATTTATTGGCAAAGAAAACATTTAAAGTTTGACTCAATTCTTGGATTAATTCAATCGTAAATTAATTCAGAATCAGAATAAATAACGATTCAAATCTGTAGAGAATCGTTATTTCATTAGATTTAAATCAAATCGAGTTAGCGATGAAAGTGCTCTTAAAATGAAAGACTATTTCATAGATTTTGATTTGTTTTATCGAAAAAACTCAGAGCACATGATTATTATAGCATTTGTTTTCATTTTGTTTATAATATTTAATGCAAGCAATCATTGAATAAGAGAATCAATAAGTTTATCAAAAGACAAAACGACATAATATTAATAATGGCTTTATTTATATGGAATATTGGGTGGAAAGGGTGTAGAGGAGGAACGTTCATAACGTAAGACAGTTTATTAAGTGGCACGCAATCAGTTATGAGAGACCAACAGAACTACTTATACCCGGTTTAGACTAGAATTTCATTAACTTTTGTATAAAGACTTTTCATATTAAGCAAGATTGCGGTAATGGCTGTGCCTTTCAATTGTAATACAAAGTGAAACACGAGAACTGTTTTTAACTTTTCTTCAAATTCTGATAGTATTGGTCTCTATGTGTGTCTACTCCTCCTTTCACTCCTACATACTCTTCAACTCTCACTTTATCTCTGGATTGTCGTCAATTGTGAGGGAAGTCTATCACTATCTCTCTATTTTAATATAAGTATGTGTTTTGCCTTTTCCTCCTTTTCCTTCAGAATCAGTTGTTTTGACTTGTCTTTAAAGTTTGCTCTCTTTGTTTCATTGCTCTCCAGTTGTCTCTCTATTTGAATCTCTATTTTGGGTACGGCTCTCATAGTTGTGCTGATGAGTACTCAGGCATGAACTAAGGTTTTGACTATTGCGTGAGATGTACTGTTGCTATAGTGATAAAGGATTGATTAGTAATTAACCGTAGAATTAATTATTGTCTGACGTGACACTACAACCAAATGCATATAAGCCTCGTATTGCCAAAGGCTTTGCTTTGCTTTATTCTGTGCCAAAGCTTTGGAGCACTCTTTCGTATATTAGAAATACTTTACTTTATGCTCATAAGGACTTTTGTGCACATCTCGGCCTTCGCTTCAAATAGCACTTGGGTTGTGTTCACTGCTATCAATGCTACCCCTTTCTCTACAGCTCTTCATATGCTAAGTCACGACGCAATCCTTTTCTCATTTTGCAAACAAAATCTAAAAGATTTATGAGTTGAGTCACTATTTTACCAGAGATTCCATGCCTTTTGTGGTTTTCAACGATTGCCTTCACATTCACTCAGAGCTTGAATTAAATCTCGTCTTCGACTCAACAAATAAATTGTCTTTTATTTGTGTTAGGATTTATAAGACATGTCACCACCACTTCTCCATATTTTCTTTACTATTAGACAAAACAATTCAGACAATAAGCTTATGTCAAGCCATTAATTAAAGGAACGCTTCAATTACTGGGCTTTGGATGTAAAGGAATGCATAGAATATGTCTTTGATATGTCTCTGATTGAGTCAATAATATTCATATTTAAAGCACACATTTCTTAAATCAAATCAAATAAAGAGTATATAAGAGTTGATTGTTTGAAAACATTCATATCTGTTGTAATCATTATCTCATTAAATGTATTATTCATTCATGTGTTACACAATGTCTGTGACCCAAAGGCGCCCTCAACCTCACTCATCATAAGCTTTTTTATCAGGAATAAATTGATTTGTTGAACTTTTTTTATACTCTATTAAATAGGGTTTGATATACAGTGAGCACACATTCTGTACTTCGGGGACTCACAGTTTTTATACCATTTTATTAGATCATTATGCAAATTGGTTGCGGTACTTCCCAATCATTTATATGAACATATAGTCGACTGTAACGTATATAATGTATATAATGTCAGAAAAGGATAAAAAACGGTTATAAAAGGCTTAAAGGAGGTAAAGCATGAATGCATGTAATAGTCTGTTAGCTGACAATCACCACAAAGGCATTAGAGCTCACTTAACGCCATTTCCTAAAGAAGTCTCGACGTAAGTAAGCGTTAAGTAAATGAGAATCATATGAGAAGAGACTCAGATTGTGTCACAATTGCTCTGACACTATGTATACACAAGTAATTTAGAGCTCAGAGGCATAACTTCTTATGTGTCACTTAATCAGATGAGTAAAGAGGCTTTTCTTTAAGATCACTTAATGTCTATCCTTTTGTTGAACAGCCATTTGTAATACTCTTTGGGAATAATTTATTAAAAGCAATGAACCAATGATTACATAAGAATAAAAACGAGTTCTCATCAAATAAGAGAAAGTAACAGATATTTTGTTGTATTTTCGTGTATTGTTAAACTATTTTCTCCATTATTTGTGTTCTCAACAATTTTTAATTTCTCCAAGGAGAAAATGCATTAAGCCTTTAATACCTTAACTGAGCCAAAACATGGCCGCGAGCATAGTTTGCACAGTTTGTCGATGTCATCAACTAATGTATTCACTCATACATTCAATCACTTTGACTACAATACCGTTATTTTTGAAATATTTATTTTATAAGTGCAAGACTCAGCACAAGAATAGCGTATCGGATAACTATTAGACATATTGTAGGGACACTCATCTCGAGCTGAGTTGTGTAGAGGTCTAGTATTGTCTAAATTATATTCTAAGCAAAAACAAATTTTCTGCTTTCTATGCAAATTATATCTGACTTCAAGTCTAAACTGTCCACAAATTTTTCTTCGTATTCGGTAATTAGTAAAGCATAAGGACTGTTCATGTGTTTACCCCCGAAGGCACTGGAGGCATATAAGCCCTGTCAAGAAATTGCAAATGTATTCTGAGTTCACTTAACATTTATATATTGTATTAAAGGAGCCGTAGGTCTCTTGTAAACAGTAATTATCAACGGCTATAGCAGAATATCGCACAAAT
The DNA here is from genome assembly GCA_034695605.1 of Eupelops occultus. NCBI lineage: Eukaryota > Metazoa > Arthropoda > Arachnida > Sarcoptiformes > Phenopelopidae > Eupelops > Eupelops occultus. The sequence goes on along the minus strand of JAQFZI010000079.1, from coordinate 17,168 downwards.
TATATATATGCTATTCTGTGCTCTGTCTTTGCTCTGTTCTCTCATTTTCTGTAAATTTATGCAACTTTTGGGTTTGTTATTTGGTCTCAATTCGATTGCAAAGATTCATACATTCATTAGAGAACTGTTCCTTTACTACAGCCTCAATGTGTGAGCTTTAGTTCACAACAAAGCAAACTGTCGTATAAGAGATGAGGGATTAACTCAATGATGAAGAATATGAGCCAATATTAGAGAGACTTATGATTAAAGTTTGTTATTTTTGCTCAAATGAATTTCAATTTTGTTTAACATATGAATTAAGATTTAAAGTTCAGTTCAAACTGATCTTCCCTGAGCTTAGTATCTATACCTTTGAGTCAATAGAATCGATATTTTCTATTCTCAACAATAATGAATTGAATACTGAAAAGTGAATACAATTTCAAAATAGTTATATTAAATCCAAAATTTGATGTATTTGTGATCAAAACAGATAATGGTTTGAAAAGTATTGCATTAATAATAAAAGTTTTCAAACATTCCTTAAACAGTTTGATGATAGGATTCTGTTAGATATCAAACCACATTTCATTGTAGAAAATGGTTGGCATTCCTTCCGGTGTGTTAGCTATACATTATAGTCAAAGTTTTCCACTTAAGTTAGCATTGAATAGCCTTAACAACATTGGTATCGATTAAATACAGTTTCAATAATAAAGTTAAGGAAGTCATTGAAAGTCATTTTCCAATTTGATTGTGTTATGCGTTTGACTCAACAAAACTCAATAAAACATTTTACAAAATTTTCAAACCTTTTCTCTAATAAATTATTATCGAATTGCAAAGGAATAGAAGTAAACGACATTTTTGTCATCATTTTTATAGAAAAGTCAATTTTCTGAAGAGTTGGCTCAGCACTGGCTTTAAACTGTTCTGACAAATATGTAAACTATTTAACAACAAATTTTCAAACTGGGCTTCAAATTGCTTTCATATCAGTTATAAGTTTCATAATATTAAAAGCATTGACAATAAAAGCGTTAGACTATTATTATTTGCTTCGCTCTAATGGTATGCTATCTGTTCTCAATGTTGTCTAAGTCTGTGAGCGCACAAACCGATGGTCAGACACTTGGAGTTGTATTTTTTTGAAAAACACATCCTTTGAATGAAAGCAATTGTATTGGGATTCGGGTTCGATATAATGTTGCTCTCCGTTCAAGAGATTCACAAACAAATCCAAATGAGACTAACTGTTGAATGTTATTACAAATTCAAAAACAGACCGTTTGTCTGAACTAAAAAGCAGTTATGCATAATATTTAGGCAAAAGCCAAAGGGATTTCTAGAGTGAGCTCTCATTCAGAGAAAAGTGTAAACTCTTTTCGTATATTTCTATTGTTATAAAAGTGAAAAAATTGAGAAAAGGTTTCGACTCTGACTTCAGCTGCAAAGCGAACAATAAAAAAGAGTCCAAAGAGAGCCAAATGGGTCGAGGAATGTATTTTTACTCTATTTTCTCGAAAACAGGAATCAGACAATCAGACACATTATGGACAGCACGTGCCATAAGTAGTGCCATAATAAGTGTGTTTCTTGTGTGCAATCCGTGCAAATGTGGGACAATCATAGGTAAAGTGATTGTCGCCTTTCACTCTTTGCTATTTTTCACTCTCTTTTTTTGCTCCAATTTTTGTGTTTTTAATAAGAAAAGCCAAAATTCGTCCTCTTTTTCCTCCTTTTATTGTAGTGTACAGTTATATACCGGTCCTCTTTTCAATTGAGAGTAGGATTGAGTGGAAGCGACACTCGACTGCATAATCTGTTGATAAGAAATCAGCTGCACTGCACTGCATAGCACTGGACTCTCAATGTATTCTTTAGTGGTTCTAATAAACAGGACATTAGACTAAAGGGAAAATTCATGACAGAAACAGTGCTCTACTTATGTATACTTATAAACAACTTTTGTCTGAATGGACGACAAAAAAGCAATCATTTGAATTGAGCCGAAAGTGTGGCTCAACTCATATGAACAGCAATGACCGCTTACTACTCAGTATTGACTGTTCTCTCACCCGTTGAAGCATCGCGTGCCGTCCTTTAACCTACTGTCCGATTAGATATGTGGCTGTGCGCGTATTAGTGGCGCTCCGGCAGGTGATCAGTAAAGATATGTCTGTAAATAAAGCATACGTCCAAACGATGCCAAATATCGTCACATATAACACAAAATTAAAGAAATAACAGAATTGCCTCCAAATCAATGACATTCGTTTTCACTACATATGAATAGGAGATGAGAAAAGAGGGAGGCATAGAGTGAGTGAGAGAGAAGGAGAGAGAGAGAGGGAAGGGAGAGAGAGAGAGAGAGAGAGAGAGAGAGAGAGAGATCCGTTTCAATGACCGTTCATATAATGCCATTAGTTTCTAATTCTTGCGCTTTTAGCGACATATCAATAAAGGTTTTACTTTTGCTTATTTGAGCACTTCATCTGTCAAATGATGTATTCATTTTTTGTTGTGGTCAGGTCTCAGCTGGTCTTATGGTCTGTCGTTAACCTCCTTATCCCCAATTACAAGAGAACGGAATTGTCGTGATTTGAAGGTCAGTGGGCCAATGCTGGGCAACACATCTATTAAGACTATCTCTGATGAATGCTTTTATGGCAATTCTATGCACTTCTTTTGGTCAACGGTCTAATGCAGAGCACAACAGATTCAATTGTTAGAGGTTTGCGACCCAAAGGGTTCAATGAATTGACAATCTGTTGTCCTCTCTATCTCTTTGACCACACTTTTCAGAGAGGAATAAATCTTTTGGTCACTTAGTTTAAGAAAATTTATTAGTTTTCAATTTAGTTCTCAACAAAAATTGTGTAGAAATTCAAAATATTTGAGTTTCGATTCAATTCTTTGAATGCTTTGACAAAATTTATTTAATTATTTTGTCGCTAATCAATAAGACTTACCTTTTAATGAATTAGCATTTTGTTGGCCTTTACTCGACTCAAAGCAGTTGCAAAAGCAGTACTAAAATGCAAACTCTCTTTGAATTAAAATGTTTTCTGGAAATCAATCGATTTTAATGAAAATAAAAATAAACGGAAACTTGAAGTTTAAGCCGAAACGCTTAGAATGCGTGCATTGCTTTGGTTTGTATTTTAAGCTCACTTTGTATTAATGTAATGCACGATAAAAAATAGTATAAGACATTAAATCATTATTAATAATGCAATTATTATTATTTGGTCCCAATCTGGTTACTGAGGCCTACTTTGCCTTACAGTGCATTCAGATGACGGTCTTAATGACTCAATCAATAGATATCTCTTATCAAATAGTTTGTCATCTCTGGCAAAGCAAATGATAGTCGTGTTATGCATGCGTGCACTTCGTTTGGGTTATACTCGCTTATATTGAATTTAACATTAACTCAACACTAAGTTATTCCCATATTTCTATTGATTGCAAGCCTTACTTAACGGACTTTCTCATAAGGAATATTAGGGCTGTGCATAATTTATTTATTTATTGTTATAATAATAGTATTAAGCATTTGGTCTCTACAATAAAGAATAGATTACATTAGAGAAAGACTACAGAATTGCTTGACTACAGAATACAATCTATTGATAGGCCTTTTGTGTTTTGCTCGCTCTTAGATCTAAACCTAAACAATACTTTTATGTATTGAAAGTTTGATAGAATAATAATAAATTTGATGTAAAAATTTTACTCCTATTAGACTATTACTTAAGTTTATGGAAAGTAGAGCCCAAACCAGAGTACAATTTGTTGAGATCCAGAATAAAATACCCGTTTCGTAATGAGCTATACTTTGCTCTCAAAATCTTTGTGTTTGTTTTACTAATGGAAAAGTCGTTAGAAGAGAGCGAAAGGACATTTCAAAGAAAATAATAGTCATTATTGCATATGTTTTATGGCAATAATGCAATTCAGACTCAATATTAGACTTGTTGTGTTTGGAGGAGACAATCATCGGTCGTTCCTATTCCATATCCATTGCCAGTACTTAAGTGTTTGCTATCATCTAAACTGATGAAGTCATACAATATATACAATTATTTATATAAAGTATATATTTATAACCAATTCACTAATAACTCAACGATACATACAATTTATACTTCAATCGACTTTATTTACAATATCTCTAATTTAATAGAAATTTGATGAGAGTTTGGCGCAGCCTTTGTCTCAACTAAAATAAGGCTAAACATTGAGCTCTAGTCATATAAACTTTTTTTTCTCTATTAGTCTAAACTTGAAGTCTTGGGAAAAGTTTTGGGTTGAGTCGTGTTGGCCAACAGTAAACATAACGGTATTCTTTACGATAAAAGTTTGTCATAAATATAAGTTTAATACTGTTTCTAAGGGGAAAACAATAATATCTCCACTTTCTATGGTTTTTAGTTTTGCATTAAACAAAGTAATACACAATTGCTTTAGAATGAAATCCAAGGACATATACTTAGTGTGTGTTCGCCTCAAAAAACTTTATAAACCATAAACCAAACCATATTTTTGCAGCCAAACTGTAAACTAGTTTGAGAACTATTATAATGAAAAAGAATAAAAAACTTAAATATAATAAATTGTAAAATAATGCACACGAATTGTATTGTCACTCAAAGACAGTGCAGTGCGTAAACACAGGTGCAAATCATACTCTTTTCATGTATTTATGTTTTAATTCCAAGTTTTTTGCAGACATTCATTAGAAAAACTGCTAAAACTGTTTCTGAATATCATTAAAACTTTTTTGGAGAAGAGTAGGCATAAGAAAAGGGAGCAAAACAAACAAGTGGTACACAACTGGTGTTCAAACATCTTGTTTTGCAATTTTTGTCATTAAAATATCAATAATAATGGAGAAGCGTTTCCACAAATATATAAATAATGTTTCAGTTATTGATGGCAATCAAACAGACTGTTCGGGTAAAGTATACCATCCAAATGAGTGGTAGATGAGGGCTAACCGCTGGCAACAGTGCACTCGCACCACGACTTGATATGATATATGCATATTAGTTGTTTGCCACTACAGTAGTGTCTGTCTGTCTGCCTATTGTATTGATAGATATTGTCTCTGATATAAAGAATGTTTTTCATGAGAGGTCTGTCTCTTTGATATTTCTTACTCTGAGTAATGATGAATAATAAATTGGTATTGGATTGAGAGTACCAGTCATTGCCGTCTCCACATGTTTTCTATTGTCATGTGATTAAAAGCAAAAACTATTTATTCATTTGAATTGAATTGCATTCACTTTTGAGACACAGAAAATCTAGTTTTCACTGAAGAGGGGAATACTCACCAAAGAGAAAGTGGTAGACATTTGGATAGAAAGAGAGTCTGAGTGTTAGTGCAATGCAGTAAAGCTCTGATAGTAACGAAACAAATTCATTTTGATTGTGGTCCGTCTGTTGAGTGTTGAGAGTTGTGCCCCCCTATGCTTGTGATTCCCTCTCCGTTATATTTGGTTATTTGATTTTACGGAGGAGAAAGTTCTTTGACCTTAAAAGCAATGCACCGTTCATTCAGTTTCTCAGTTCAGTTCAGTTCACTCTCTTTCGAGCGCTTAAATAAGTTTGAGTCCAACTAATAATGAGTCCCGTTTTAAAAGTCCTGTTCAAGCAAGACTTTGATAGCGAGCCCACTGTGAGCCATACCACGAGCCGGCACAGGCACAACAGAACCACTATGAGCCACCTGCCCGTCTCAGACCAGAATCAACGACTTGTTTTCGCAATTTGCCAAATTCACTAAACTCACTAAACATCTGGAGCGCGTGCCACACACGCACGTACTGTCACCATGACTACCCAAGCATTAGAGAAAGTGTAAGATCGCCCAGCACGTGATGGGCACACGACAAGACCTCCCCCGCTTTGAACTTTAGAACAACACATTATTTTTTTCGCTCTCGATAGTCTTTTCTTGTCTGTCCCGTTACAGACTTACTCTCTATTGTTATTCTCTAACATTACTTTCCCTGCAGTCGTCCCCTAAAACTTATATCAAATTCAATGCATATTTTTTTAGTAGAGTTTATGAAATTTTCTCTCAACCTATGCATACATTTCTTGGTAAACAGTCTTACAGTTATGTCATTAAACACATACTCTCTGTTTAATCAGTTATTATAATAAAACATTAAAATAGATTTTGAGTCAAATCGAAAGTTTATTCTTTCAATAATAAGTTTCTCTCTTTTATTCTTTGTATAAACAAAAGAATAGATAAGATTATAAGCATTTGCTATGAAATTAAACAATGGATGACTTGATTGGAAAAAAATTCACTTATCTCTCAATAGCAGAGAATATTTGAAGTCATCAATAAAATTGAATTTTTGCCCGTTTTTTGTGCAATTGTGTCGTACGACTACTTGCAAGAGAGAGAAGTGAGGGCTCAGACCAACACAGCAGGTATGCAATAGTATTTATAATTTAGAGTAAGCTTATGGCATAACATACACCAGTTCTGTACAGTTAGCGCTGACTCCGCTATATTTTCTTTCATTTCGACAATTGTTATATAAAATATAAAAGTTTTATATTGCAAACTATTCTTGCAAACAACAAATGCATTATTCCTACTCTACTAAAGTAAGGGCCGACCATTCAATGGCTCATCAATTGAAATCAGAGTCTCAGACACATAGTATATGATGACTGCAATCATAAGAAGTTTTGAATGTTTCGCACTATTATTCATTCAATTCTTGAAAATTTTAACAAAAATTTTTCCTTAAAAATGCTTTTTTGCAGCTGTTTTTACACTATTTTATTCAATCATTTTTTTTGTCGTTTTATTGCTTTAATCGCAATCAACACTATTTTTTTTGATTTGATTTTCAGTTTAATTCAAATAAATTAAGCGTTGAATGAATTTCAGTGTCAATAAGATTTTGATTTAATAATTGGCTGAAGAATTGTCAAAAAAATTGATACTTTTGAGTGACAGAACTCAAAATCAAAATTTTGATTATAACCCGGTATTCATGACTGGTTTGACATAAGCTCTACTATTATTCTAAACATTTGATATCAAACTTAGCGCCAAATCCTAATATTCTGTAATTCATATAATAAACGAACAGTTGGTTTGGCTTAATATACAAACGAATGCTATTTATTATGGCTTTCAGACAAGATTTGAATACTATTTAGTCATATTTGCTATAATGCAGGTGCGATCCCTTTCCTCATATGTTATGGTTAAGCTTCTAAAAAAAGCGAGAGCGTAGGACCCGGAAAAGTTTTGCATTAAAAAAAATGAAGACTGGGTTCTGTTGTTACTTTCTTTGCTTTCAATGTCAGAGCTATAATCATAATAATAGACATCACTTTTGGTTTTGGTCTAAGCTTTCAAATTCAAGGGCAGAATCGACAACAAACTGAAATACCGTTTATTCTATTCTTAACACTCAGGCACGCGTTACGCGAGACGTGCCCTAAAGCCACTCCTTTGGCAGAGGAGAGAGAGTGAAAAAAGTTTGAAAAACTTCCGGGTTTTCAGACTCTTCAGAAAAGGTATTCATAAAAACACAAAACCTTTGGAGTGAGTTATAAGAGAGTAAGAGTAAAGAAGAGGCAAAAAAGAGAGAGACGAAAGTGTTTTTAAAAGTAAAAAGGTTTGCTTACCATCCGTTAAGATTTATTTCAAGGGCAAACATGCGGATAAACCTAACAAAAAATATTCTCAAACAAAAGGTATGACTGGTATAACGTATATTAGGGTATAACTGTCTAAAACGTGTTGAACAGCTGCAGTCTTCAAAGACTTTCTTCAGTAATAATAACGCATTAAAATATATTATTTGAGGAAATTGTGACTAACCTTTCATTGGGCTCTACATTCAAACTGTTATTGCTTTCACTTCTCTTCCGGGATTTGACTGCAAAATCTCGTGTTTTTAATGAAAAAATAAGACTTAAATCAATGAGTTTTAGTTGAGTTGAGTGAAGCATAAGTTGAAGTAATTTAACAAACGTTTAGCTCTTTCTGAGACTATATATATATTTCACAAATGATTTATTTGCTGAGAAACTGCAAACATGCAAATCCTGACCACATTTTTAATGAATAAGAGCTCATATTTAAAATTTTATTCAAGGGATTGTATTAATTTTTGTGCCCAACTCTCACTTTCTTATTGAATTAGACGGTTGAGGGGAACGACTACTTTTCAAACATATTTTACTTTCGATTATCAAATATTCATTTAATCCATTCATTGAATAAAAAGTTTGATAAAAGATTTGAAGGAAAGTGAAAAATATATTGAATTCATATTCAATGAATAGGGGAGAAGGGGTTCAACTTATAACTGAATTCATTTGTAAGACGGGCTCCAATATAACTGTACACACAATGTCTAAACGCGTGTCTGTGAACTGCACGCGTTATACGAGTGTTGGGCTATTGCACCATTAATGCACTTCTTGACGACTGTTGAGCATTCAATATGAGTCATATTGAGGTTATTCGTGGTCAATATCAGTGCATCAGTGCTATGCTGTGCTGCAATTCTGTTCTCATTCTGTTGTTTAAGATCCCCTCCAAAAGTTCTTATAGTTCTTTATACGGTTCAAAACACGCTCAGACATGTCGCGAACCAAACATAAAAAGCAGTTTCTCTCCAGTGCTATCTCTAGCACTCTCTGCACGCGCACACCGGGACAGGTGGGTTGAGGGGGTGTTCTTCTGTCTCGTGGCGCGGGGGTGTCAAATAATTGCCTTCAATGTTAGACCAGAGGGGATGAATGACTCTCGAAAGCGGGCAAAATACAAGTCGTGGGGCTGACAGTCGACAGAAAAGCAAAAGTGGGAGGTTTTGAGGGTAGAGGAGAGACAGAAGTAACCAAAGAAAAAGAGAGAGTATTCCTGAAAAAATTCAAAAGAAAAAAGAATAGAAAACTAAGCTAACGGTCTTTAGGCTACTTTAGAAGGCTTTCGGTAGTTCACAGTTCAAGACGTGTTCAAACATTACTGTCTTATATGCAGTTATTTCAGAGCTGTGCCAAACACCGTGTCTTACACTTCAAGACTTCTTTTTAGACTTTCAGTCATAAAACTGTTTTCGTCTCTTATTTTTGCAGTTATTTCGCAACTCATAAGTTTTTTTAAGTGAATTCAACTAAAAATTCATTCGTCTCTCAACACAAATGTAAGTAATTTTTTTTATTTAATTTTATTTTATATTTGATTTAATTTCAAATATAAATAATAAGTTTTAGTTGAATCACGAAATAAGTTTTGCATAAAGTTTTTGGAATCGGATGTCAGTCAGTGTTGACTTTTAATCAAATATGAAAACAAGTAGTGCTCTATTGGTTTATATTCATTATTAATGTAAGACTAGAATATATGATAGAATGTAAAAACAAAGCCCAGACTACTGGTGACCAAAACAGTATTGCATTGCTGTCAAGCGTTGCATAATTTTCATCTCCAACTTATGTTAGCTTGCATTTGGGTTAGGGTTAGCGCAACTGCAGCTGTCGATTGAATTTCATTTAAGTTTTGTGCATCAAATCAAACTTAGAGACCGTTTCGTTCGGTTTCAACAAATTTTTTATTTTTTTGTTTTGGAATCAAATAAATGAAAGGAAGAGATAATATATTTCTGAAGTTTGTTTGGTTTGTCGTCAATTGTCGTCAATTAATGAAAGAAGTGATCGAAACGTAACTAAACACTGATTTCGATCTAATCAATAGAAAACATTTAAATTGAATTTGAATGGAGTGAGTGCTGGGCGGCCACTGAGTCGAAAGTTGTGATGAGTTGTTGTGAGTGTTCACTGGATAGTGTCATTTACAGGAGAAAACTTTTTCTCAACTTTTGGTTTTTGGGGTCAATCCATGCGAAGTGTGATTTTGAGTTATCCCTACAAAAGAATTAGTTTTGGCGAATCGACATTTCGCCCGAACCAGAGCTCTGAGTGCTTGACTCGGTATGTAAATTAATTAACATGCAAATTAACTATTGTAATGAGCCATTGCTGGAGAACAGGCCAGGCTTGAACTAAACGGGTTTGGTATGCAAAGCAAAACCAATATTAAACTTTTCGCTTTTGCTCTCACTTTCTGTTAGCCTTCAGTACAATACTAATGGACAGCACAAAGATTTACAGCATTTACAGCCGTCTCAGATATGCAATCCCTCTGATATGCATTGAGAATGTGTTGTGTGAGAGCAGAGTTCTGGTAACTCTGGTAAACTGCAGTTAGAGCATAGAATGAACGTCACTAAAATTCAGTACAATAGTTGTGCCCAACATTTGTTTGATGAGAACTCAGTCCAAAAGTTTATTAAACTCTCGAATATTTTGTCCAAAAAAACTTAGAGATTAATCTTCTAATGATCTTATTCTGTGCTAAAGTTAGTCAACTTAGCAGACAATTAGTCGAGAAATGCTTCAAAGGCGGAGTTATTAGTTAAGGCCAAATACATTGATTTAGGTCTACTATATAGGGAGGTGTGCTCTTTATGTGCTGAAGGCGAGGCGACGGTAGCTCTGCTAAGAGAAACTGAGTGCTAAGAGAGAGTCACAATCGCTGATCATATTAGACATAAGAGCGATGTGTGCAAAGTGTGCGTCTCTGAGCAGATCTTGAGTTTTGTCACAACTCTTCTGACTATACAGTATGTGATATAACAGTCTTGAGTTGTATAGCTATACCTCTGTTGGCTGAGCGCACATCGACTCTAATTCTGTCACATCCTTAAAACTGTTTGACAAACAAATAGATTTTTAGTATAAAAGTCTGAGTTTGTCATTACATGCGAGCCTTACTTTTATATACTTGTGCTCTCAATCATCAATCGTTATTGAATTCGGTTCCGTTTCTTCGAATACTTATTGCGTGAGTGAATTGTTTTAACTTAAACTACATTTAAGGGCAACCAAAACCCTATTTAATAATAACTGACATTCAATCAGAGTTTGTCGGCTAACAAGTCGTTAGCGATTCAATTGCATCACAAAAACTGTTCATCAGATATACCAATAATCAAATTTGTATACAAACTCTGCTCATCCTATCATTCAATAAATTAAACGCATTTCCAATCATATCGTTTCGTATTTACAAAACTTAAGGTATGTTTTCATTTGTAATTCCTTAAAAATTAGTTATTATTCTGACCGATGAATAGAGGAATAGCTGTTCAGTCATTTTATATAGTATTTTGTTGAATGAATTTTGATTTGTGTTATATTTAGTGAGTGTTTGCGGTTAAAAGTGGTGACAATAATGGCTATTGTCATCCATTGCTGATTATAACCAATTTATTGCCATAAATCGTAAAACTTAGCAAAAAATACATTTAAGTTGTGTCAGAAAAGTTGAAAATTTTAGCACCAGATTCAGAAAAGTAGGTCAGAAAGCAGGGTCTGTATGGTGTGTATGCGCCACAAATGCAAAATATTCTACTCGTTTGTATTGCACCTCAAATAATAATAACTGAATGCTTATTGTATTAGAAATGTGTTCAGTTATATATTGTATTCGAGCAAAACTCCACTTTTATGTACTGTTATGTTATATGTTGTACTCATTTTGTGTTTTACACAACGATTGCAAATATAACGTTATATAACTCAGTCATAACGGGATCGTTTTCAGTGTGTGTGCCCAACATTTTTCAGACTTAAATATCAGTTTTGAGTTCAGACTTCTTAATAAGTTTGAAGCACTGGATATCACAAACGACTGTAATTTGTTTGAATGCGAGCGCAGGTGTTTCTTGTCAGTGTTCTCCCTTTGCCACAAAGGAATGTTAGTTCTTAGCAGACACTAAAAAGCAACAGTTGCTTAATTTTTACACAGAATAAAACAGAACAAGTTAATAAGTCTTTCTAAAAGTTATTATCAAAGTCTTACCCAAACTAACGGTTAACTGAAGGCTAGACAAACGGTTCCACTGAATAAAACATCTTGTCTTTAGTCTGTCCCAAAATAACGGAGAAATAAAACGTTAGACAATTATTAATTACATTCAAACAGATTCTTAGCCGAAACCTGCGCTCAGGTTTGAGTGATTCCATGAGTCTCGAGCCTCAGTTTGATAATTATTATAAGATTTCTTTGCTCTGACACTCTCTAAACAACATATTATATAAATAAATTAATGTCTGACCTGATGCAAGGACATGACTGAGTCTAATAAATACATAATCGACGACAACTTTAGCAATTATAGAGAGGTGTAAGCACAGTGTAAGCACTGTGTCTTTAAATTGAGTCCAAGCAAATCGTTATTCTCAATCATGAAATTCTTAGTCATGGCTTTGCGTATCATTGACTTGTTTTATGCAGAATCGCGTTCACCACTGCTTTCACCACCGCTTTCACTAAAACTTTTATCGTTAACTTAAATGTGAGCTCACTATTCTATAACATCTGCCTGTGCGTAAAGATAAACCTAAGTATTTCAAGAAAATATTTAATGTGACTTATATGTCCTTGTTCATAAAAAATATTATTAAAATCAAAGAATTGTAAGCGGGTTTTAATTGTCAAAATGGTACCCCTTTTAAATTAATAGCTAAGGTAATTTAGTTAAGCTCTCAAAGATTTGCCTTGTCATCGTTACATTATCGTAATAAAAAACTCACCCTTGAGTTTGATTCAAAGGCTTTGCCTTCGATAATGGTATAGGACTTAGACTTACCTGACTTACTGTAACTGATCTGCAGTTTTCTTCAAAGATTATAAGTAATAAATAGATAAGAAAAGTGAAGTCAAAGAAACATATTATAAATCTTTAGTAAGTTTTTATCTAAAATTGGAAAATGGGGTCAAAAGTCTACTGTATTAGCAGTTAAGGCAAAAACAAAGACTTTAAGATAAAAGAATTATTCATTTAATTTAATCAATAGCCAAGGAGGGTCAGTGTAAAACGCCCATTTTCCGTCATAACAGATTAGTTAACCAGATAAAATGGGTTTAAACCAGGATAGGTTTAGAATAGGACTTCCGGCGAAACTTCCGTCGGCCATTTCCCCTTTAAAGCCCCTCTGCAGTGGTCTAGTTTTGGCAGTACCTCAATTACAAACAAGAGAATTACGTTATCATTAGGTTTGGAGGTGTAGTGTAGACGAGAAAAATGCAAAAAACATTTACTGCAAAAACTTGTGAGTTGTATGTAATGTAAGAACAGCTGAAATATTCAAAACTTGTTATTAAAAGCAAGTTTGAGGCAACATTTGGCAGCCAAAAGACTGCTTTCATATGTAACTCTAATGCGTGTGCCACTTTGCCTCATCCATAATATTATTCTGTGCTCTGCTTTAAATCGTTTGGCTGTTTGGCGCGTGCCATCCAATACCACCTCTGGCCTCCAATTCACTGGATATTAAGTAAAACTTCTTTTCGTCAGTTATGCATAAATTTATATTAATTTTACGGATTATTAGTCTTTTAAAAAACATTTGTTTTCAAATCTATTTTTTTATTTGTAATTATTTTTTTTGCTGCTATTGATTGCAAGTTATAATTATTAGTTCTAAAGAGCTTTTTCTGAAGTCGGAAATATTTGAGTTCAATATATTTGTCGGAATTGTATTTATTTTATGTGTATTTATAATAAATTTCTATTTAATATCTATTTTAGTTTAGTATTAGAAAAGTGTCAAACAATACATGAATAGAGGATGAGGATGAGGTGAGGTCAGTGCCTTTTAGTAAGTCAGGTCTCTATTACTCCCATTTGATAAGTCATTAACATTTAATTTTATCATATCGAACGGGATGGATGTGTTTGATCAGCTAAATCACTAGTATTAGGTAGTATTGCTTAGAGGAAACGCCGTATAGATCACAGACCTATTGAGAACATTGACTAAATTGAGAACATTTGAGATCATTGGTTCTGAAACATTAATTTTTTTTATTTCTGCCGAACTCCACATTTGCCAGAAATAAGTAATACTTTAAATAATAAAATACAATACTCTTTGAGTTTTAATCGCATGCATTGCTTTTGTATTGTATTGTATGCTATATATCGCTATATATCGCAAAATATTAAACATTTTTCTCTCAATTGTTTTATTCCCACATAATGTTGGGTCGAGTCCTGTCTTTGCAATAATGCACATCACCTGAGGTCTAAGCTCTACTGTCATGAGGTTATATCATCAAAGCATAGATAGTGTGTATACCTAAGTATAGGGCTATTTCTCAAATTTCCGGCTGAGCCTTATTCGCATTCGTTTATTACATATTCACTTCGATGTTGTGGTCCAATAAGTTTTCCCACACAACACAACACAACATTACTTTATCGGAAACATTCTGTCAATAGATTGAAAGATATTTTATTAGAAATGAAAATAAAGACTGACTGTCATTATGTCCAATGATCTAACTCGGGCTATAACTCTGTCTTTCCCTTTCCCTCATAAATATGCAACTATTAGACTGTATTACTGTTGGACAGACTGTTTGCTGTTATGCTTTGCATTCACTCTTAACATAACAGTGAAGCACTCGAAGGGTGCAGACACTGGCTGTGCCACCAGTGCTACCACTGCCAGCACAGACAGACTCAATCGCTCTCAATCTTCAGCCGACTACCAACACAAAGCTGTTGTTAGAGCCGGGCATCTAAGCCACTAATTAGAGCCCAAACCCAAACGTATTTTACCTGCACGTGCTCTCCAAGTCATTATAGCGGGCAGTCATTTGTGTCAATGCAGTGCTGAGCCTCTCCTCTCCATAGATGACAATTAAGAAGTTTTATTCATTGAACGGAATCTAATGAAATGAATACTCAATACATACTTTTATTCGTTATATTTTGCATTTAAGCGAAAAAAAGGACATTATTTTTATAATATTCTCTTCTGTTATCGTTTGTTCAGAAAATAGTCCTTTGGAGAGGGGATTATCACCGATGACTTCCCTCTCAATACATTATCTGTTGAAACAAAAATTACTAAAATATGGACTAATATCTAAGCAATGATCTTATCTTTCAAACAATTTCTAATATTTTTCAATACAAGGCTTCAATACAGTAGTGATCTGTATTAGGCATCACATCAGACATGCCTATCAGTTAATGTCATATGTGTTGCAGCATAGATACAACTCTTGTGAGAGAGAAGTCCACCACCACTTCTGATACCAGAGTAATTTCATTCACTCCTCAATATTTATTAAATCAATCAAAAAGTTTTTTCTTTTGTTCTTTAATTTAAATCCATTGCAATCGTATCCAAAAGTTATATAAAGTGAGTAATAATTATAATAAATGTGAAAATAAGTCTATTATTAATGAAATTTGTTTGAAATCATGTCCTTTCAAATAAATGTATTCGCAAATAATGGATAAATGCGAGAGATTTTTGACATGTGTTGCATATTTGTATTGATTTGACCTCATAATTGACTATTTTGATGACCCCGACCATATATGTGCGCAATTGTGGCAAAACATTATATTTATGTTTTGTTTTCAGTCGATATTCTATTTAAAAGACATTTATTCTCTATTATGACTCCTATTCGGTATTAATTTATTTTGAATTACTTAATGAATATTTGAATACTTTTCTCGAATTTTGAAACAAATTTATTGCAATAGAAATAAGTATTTCTTTGAAATTTAATATTTTTAGTGACGCTTTTCAATCATTCTTCTAATCTATTAAATCAAACAAAAAGATAAAAAATTTTTAATCGAAAAATCAGTTGAGTTTTTAATCAAATGATTAGATTTGAATTTAATTTCCCCTCAAAAATCTCTTTACATATTGATTAGTGTTTTTTTTCTCCGACTCCTCTAAAGTTTACTATTAAGTGAATAATTGCGAAATACATTACTTGTCAGTGATATGTGGTGTGGGTTCATAGGGAATGTCTAATTTATAGTGAGATAAATTGATTTTTAACACTTATTAAATAAGAAGTTGGTTTATAAGGCAACAAATGTTAGCGAAAAAAACGGTAATAAAAAGCCTTAATTATATTGAACTTATTTAATACTGTTTTTTGGTCTACAAGTTGTGTATATTTGGCTTTTAATCACTTTCTGTGTTTAACTAAGTTTTTCGCTTAAATTTTTAATAGCAAAAGACAGTGAGAGCGCACATACATTATATCCTGCCTTAAAATCAATTGTTAAGTATAAAGAGACAGAGCTTTCGGACGAGAGTACGGATGTTCCCATAGATAGGCAGTGATTCTTGTAATTCTTGAGGCGTAATCTACGGTTGTCTGTGACTTCCTTCGTCAGGAAATTTAACAGCTCTTTTAGAGCTCTTTTTAGACTAGAAGCCAACCCTCGCCTTCATTTGACATATAACTAATTCTTGTTTATGCTGTGCCACTACTAAATCTAACGCCAGCATTACTTAGTATTTCCCCCGTTTTCTTCACAACAATTATTGTTCTTCAAAGGAAGGAAGTATGCGTTCGCCTGTTGTCGCCTATGCCTGTGCCTATGCCGGTGCTCACTCTTTATAAGACAACAACAACACAATCAAAAACTCAATTTCCAAGAAATTAAGTTTTGATAATTGATTTATTGAATATCTTTTCAGTTCATATTAAGTGACTTTCGCTATAATTTTTGTCATTTGAAAGGAAAATGATTTGAGTTTTACTGCGAAGATAGGGATAGGAATTGTGAATATCAATAACACTTCCGTCGATTTGCTTAACTAAATGTTATTCAATTTACCAAAAATAATATTTATATGTATTTATGTGCCACACAATGAGCGAGGATTTCCTTTCTTAGCTTAAGGATGTCATTTAAGTTGAATAGACATCAAACGAAAGTTCATTAAAATTGTTTTATATTTTATTCTACGGTATAATTAAAAACTAATTCTTCAATGTTTTTCAAATTTCCAAGAATTTTGTAGTCAATTGACGGGAGTGGACAGGAGTGACGAAAAGGAATTTTACTTTAAATTATTCTTTTAAACAAAAAAAATATTCATTTTATGTTTATTTAAAAATTTTCTGCGACACTGAAAAACAATACAAAAAAGTCGGCCGCAGAGCATAAGAGCACTGAAGTGAAGGGAAGGGATCACATCTCAACGATTTGCAACTTTAACGCCTCACATCTGTGCCTCTCTCTCTCTCTCCCTCTCTCTCTCTCTCTCTCTCTCTCTCTCTCTCTCTCTCTCTC
>JAQFZI010000078.1:0-26697 GCA_034695605.1 Eupelops occultus | reverse complement strand
ATCCAATTTGTGGTCATTTTAATAGTTTAATTAATAATATTAATAATAATTGTTTATCGATTGTTAATAACAACAAAATCTAAGTTAAAACTTTTAAGTTAAAAGAGTAATAATAACTGACATTTTTGAATGAAATCCCAACGACTGACAAATCAAAGCATTTCAGTCAATAATCATTTGGTTTCCGTTTCCAGAGTTCGAGGCATAAAAAACATTTTCTTTATAACAACATTTATAGTGAATTCATTTGAAGAAAAGGTGTCGTGGGGCTCATGTCAATAACGTTAACGTGTTTTTAGGATTTGCTGAAATAGATTGCAATACTCAACCTATTCTCAAAATACGTTAATGTTATTGATATGAGCCCCACGACACCTTTTCTTCAAATGAATTCACTATAATAATTTTTAATTTAATTTAATTTAAAGTTTGAATCAAAAACCAAATTATTTTGGACTTTAATTTTGGTTAAATTTGACAAAAAACACGAATCGATTTTAATAACAATTTTTATTGAAGTGTTTGTATTTACAAAGCATTCAAATGAATAGAAAATTGTATTCAATTAGGAATAAAATTAATTATTAAAGAAAATACTGTTATAGAAAATAGTGATTAAACAGTGATTTGAAACAGAAATGCAAAACATATTAAGAAATATAAATCAATTCAAACATATTTTTCATACAAATCGATAGAAAACTTAATTAATTCGAAAAATAAAATTTAAGTCAAATTCAAACTAATTTCACAATTAATTTAAAAACAATTGATTTGAATTAAACTTAGAATTTGATTAATATTTAAATAATAGAAAGTAATAGAAAATAATAGTTTAATTAGTGGCTCAAAGGAATGGCTATTCATTCCCACTCTCCGACTACATATCCAGAGGAGGGCCCACTCCTGGGACTAAATATCTGATGCATTTGGACGGAACTCAATTGATTAGGTTTTAAATTAAATGGATATCTACTCGGAGAAGAATATTTGCGATGAATGCCATAAATATCGTTATTATCGCTTCGAATACTATTAGTATTACTTCCGCTGACATAACCACTACTTATACTATTAGTTCCGTTCATTTTCGAGAGAAAACTATCGGACTCTGAGTGTGTCAGCTCATAGTGACCACCGTTTCGGTTACTCTTCGAGAATAGGCCTTTACTGTTGGCCTTCTTCAGTATTGGCGGCTCTGGTTTGCTGGAAATGGCAGTCGGTTGTGACGGCAGTGCACCGCCTGTTAGTCGCTTCGCAAAATTAGGTACCCGTGCACTGAAACCACAATAATAGGGGTCTTCTGTTGACAAAACAAAAAACAAAATCAATTATTTGCCATTAAATACGATAACTGTTTGTAAATCTATTAGTGGTATAAAAGTGATTGAAAAAGTTTGACCACATTTACAAATCGACACAATTCTGTTCAAATCAAGTGTGAAATTCATGTCAACCTATTATTGTGTTCTTCTGTCAACTCATCATTTGGTAAAATAATCTAATCATTAACTTTTGATGTCTTTATTTTGAGAAACTAAGACTTATTTTTAAATTCAGTAAATCTATGATTAAATCTTTTGAAGTTTTATTTTGTTTTTTTTATAGCAATAATAAAAATAATAATTTTTTTCTGAAATTTAAGGAATTTTTTCTTTTGACTCAAAAATGAATGGAATTTGTGTTCAATTATTTCCACTAAGTTTTAGATCTTTATTATTATTATTATTATTATTATTTATAAATAAAATAATTACCGAATTTTCTATTATTGATATCACTTTTCGTCTTTTGCTGTTCATCTGTCAGTTCATTCTCTGTGTCGACGGCATAGTCGGGTTCGGGCAGATTTATTGGGGGCTTTTTATTGAGAACATCGCGCGGAGGCAGTCGCGGGGGTCTGGACTTATCTGAGTTTTTAGAAGGTTTGCCACCACTTGAATTGGATGGCATAGAATATGGGTCTTCATCCGGAAAACTTTTGGACCGTTCAAACATTGAATACAAATTATTATTGGGTCGTCTGTTGTCGACTGTATTAACAAAATGATAGCAAAAATTAATTAATTTGTCAAATGGTTTGAAAATTAATCAATTATTAAGTAATTCGCGGATTTCTCTCAAAACCAATAATTAGTTGAAAGCATTTTTTTTAAAACCTAAACCTATTGAACAACAATTAAATTGATTAATAAGTCAAAAGTTATGAGGAAGTGATTCTCAAGAATATTAAGACATTATTTAATCTCGTATTAAGTGTAGGTTTCCCTTAAATCAAGCGAAGAGACTGTTCTTCTGTTTGACTCTTTAAATGTTTGTGAAGAAAAAAATTTCAGATAAGTTTAGATAAGATTTTAATGATATATATTTGAAATTCATTTTCTAAACTACCACTCGATTAGTGAAATGAATTTTTAAAAAACTAAATGATCTGAACTAATGTTTGACTTATAAGTCGAAAATATCTTCAAATAATTGAGACATAAGTTTTCATTTCCCGAATTTATAAAAAAACAAAAGAAATAAAATTTCGATTAATATTTGGCATCAATTCATTCATTGAGGAAACAATAGAGTAATAAAACTAAATGTTTTGGAAAAAATAAAATAAAATTTAAAGTAATTTTCTATTCAATAAAATTCATTGTCTGTCAAACACTAGTAATCAGTGTTTCTATTGATTTGATTAATGAATTGATGAAAAAAATCATTGAATATTAAAAGAAAAAAAATCAAAGAATTTTAAGTTTTTCCGCAAAAATTATAATAAAAAGCAATAAAAGCGACAAAATTTTATGTTTTGTTCAATATATCACTGAATAATCATTATAACAAGGTGATATCATACTTGGCGGCAGTTTCGATTTGAGCATATCCATAGCCACAATATTGATTATCATGACCCAAACGGGCACATCCAGGACATCACTGGCATCCTTAACAAATGCAATTACACTAATGCACTGGTCCTCCAATTTTCTTCGGTCCGGATAAGCGTTTTTGAGTTCGCGATAAACGTTTTGCTGGAATTTCTTCATATCAAACAATTTGACCGATTTTTGCATTTCGAGTAAACCATTGGCTTTTATTATCTCATTTGAGACACTGTTTTGGGGGTCATTGTCGCTCTGCCAGCCCTTGACGTAGACATTGGCTTTACTGCATCTCTTGATTAGTACATTCCCATCCTGGTCCATTTTTACTTTGACTCCTAACCCAATGTTGCGTTTGATGTCCTCAGTCTTGGGATCTCTCATAGGATTATCAAAACCGTTTAGACCAATACGATAGCCATCGAAGCCGTTATCGCAGCCATTGATTGTCAGAATGGGTGCTCTGGCGTAGGCTTTGGCCACTCGACGGTTCCGTTCCATACAAATAACTTTCGCCCAAATTTCGTCATCGATTTGTTCCCATTTTAGGAGAACTTCTTGAATGTGATTCTATTGGAAATAAATTTGGATTTTAATTAAATTTTTTTGTTATTATTTTGAAATAAAATAAAAATAATTGTCAGTTATTTTCAGATTAAATCTATTAATCCATAAATTATTTGACTAAATATTGCCGAAAGTTATTTGAGTTTTCTATATATGTGTGTTATATCACAAAACATCAAAATTGATTAAATTTTAAATAAAATTTATAAACGAAATGAAATTTTAGAATTTATTATCGGGGATTGACATAGAAACAGTTATCAGGATAGATTCTTTTTAATATAAGATGAAGTATTCAGGTTAAAGCCAATGACTGTTTTACCGATAATAAGCGGAAAAAGTGAACAAAAAAATTGTTTAAAAAGTTGAGTAATTAACAGAAAACTTAGTTTTAGTGCGAGTTTTCACACATAATCTAATCGATGGATTAGGAATTGGGACAGTTATTCGACAGTTTCACCTAATATCATGATTGAAACTTGAAATATTTGGGCAATAATCCAGACAACACTCCCTCTTCTTTTTATTATTCCAGATAGTCTGGATTGGAATTTTTAAAAAATGGTCTTGATTAAAAATTCTTATGTAATTGAGTTTATATTAATGATCGGAATCATATGAGTGGGGGCGGAATCATGCGTTTGGACTTTCCATATAAAAGTAAATTTGAAAAATTGAGGTTTTATTCAATTAATTATAAAACTGAGGATTGAAATAAAATTGAATTAATTAGAAATTCAATTATCTTTTTGTAATGATAATAATAATGGAGGCAATGTTAAGGTCAGTTTGTAACCAATCGTTTTTTAATTTTAAACTCGAATTAATTTCAATGTATTAATGGATAGTCCCTTGAAATTATCCAAAAGCCTTGTGCCATATACTTTTGTTTTTAACTTTTTTTGCACTTTTATATCCCGTATCTTTAAGACATCACAATTGCAAATACACTCTGGCGTCAAATGATCCAGAGCTAAGTTAGCAATAGGAAAGTCATATTAAATATTAATTATATTCTTATATTAAAAACATTTTATCGCATGAATTGATCGTTAAGTTGAATAAGAATTTCAATGTTTTATCAATTAATTGAATTCAATATTTTTCAATGACTTTAATGTGGTTTGAGTTCAATCTAATTATATATTTTCGAAATACAATTATTTGATTGTCTTAGACTATAATTTTCAGTAGAATTCGAGATCAAGTTTACAGACTTTTAATATAAATACTCGAAAACGAAATGTTATGAAATAATTTTTAGACGAAACTAAATTAGATTCAAATCTTGTATTTCTTTGTTTCACTTGAAAGGAACAACAACCAAGGTGGTTAATAAACAGGTGTGTTTTCGGTTTAACGTCAGAATTATGCGTCAAGAATGCTCAAGAACATTGTTTTTATTAGCATTGAATGAGCTATTTGTCAATATTTAATTGAGTCTGCTAATTTATTTGGCATCTGATAATATTTTTATTAAGAGAACCTTGGTGATCGTCTGAATTAGACTATTGTCAAGTTTTAGAAAAGAACAAATAATTATTAACTTCTCGACAATTAGAGCCTATTTCTGGGTTAAGATTTTGTTTAACCAAAACATTAATTGTTTTGAGAGACGAAAAAGTTGTGAAACACTCGAAACATGAGTTGTTTTGTTTCATTGTTTCCTGTATTTCAAACAATTCTTGTTTTTTATCCCAAATTATGTAATATTTTGTGAAAACACATATTTTGACTTAAATTATGCATTAAATGAATATATTATTCAATTTGTTTCACATAATTATAAGAATCAAAACCGAATTATTTGCATAATATTCACGTTTATTACAAATTAAGTTAAAGGAATTTAGAGGCAAATAATATACAAGGTAAGTATTTCACCAATAATGGCAATTAAGTTTTGTTCACTTAATTAAATTGATTTAAAAAAGCGTTGAAAACGAATTATAATCTTTTAAATTCAGTTTTTACTGAAAATGCCATAAATTTTGATCCAACAGATCGTAAAAATGCATTAATTAATAATAAATTGAAGTTTCATTTTGTTTTTTGAGTTCAGAAGGGAATTCACAATAGGGAAGAGCTCACAGTTTTTTGTTCTCACGATTTTCAAGTTTAAGACACAAAACCATTTCTCGATTAATATTATTGAACTTTGAAGTAATCATTTTTTACAAGTTATTAATTGAAGTTTTAATAATAAATTATTGGATAGTCTTTTGGCATAAGTTTTTATAATAATTTTTATAGCATTCCCATAAAGTTGATGGGAATTCCTGTCAATCAATTCTCTTTGTATTTTTGGTGTGAATTGAATTTCAAAGTAATTGCCTTAAAATGAATAAAAGTATTATTAAATGTATGTTTGAAATAAAGTACCGAAAACATGATTAAAATCATGTGATTAGATATTATCAGATACTTAATCATATTTTTCTCAGGTTTTATACAAAATTATTTCACACTTTTGGTCTTTAAGACAATCAACAAATCATTAATGAAATGTAGGAATAGGTAAAGAAAAAAACATATCCGGAAGAAATCCAAAACTTAATGCAATAAAACTTATATTCCATTCTTTTCTATTCACAAAAGTGACACAAATTTTCAACAAATAGTTATTTTGTATTAAAAGTGAATCTGTTTTCTTGACTTTACTTTAATGACTGTCTTTAGGGTTAAGAATAATAACATTTTAAAGTATCGCCCCTTTTGTCTCATTTTTCATTAAATATATTCAAAGTTTTATTTGATTTTTATTATATTTTTGGTAATTATTATTACTTTTTTGTGATTCAATCGGAAAACAAATGATTGAAACCTAAGTAAAGACAATTCAAATATTAATCTTTTTCAAACCAGAAGTAATTTTAATCTAGAATATAATTTCTCATATATTTCAGATTAGTAAACAATCGATATTCATTGTAATTTTTATGTGGGAACACCTTGTTAAGTGGCAAGCCCAGTTTCAAATACAATTTTAATTTTATTTCTCTTCTAATAATCAAAATTTTATTCCTTTTGATTATTATTCAATTCATTTAAAAAACGGTTAAATTATATAATTATAATCCGAGACAAAAGAAGTAGATATTAATTGCGGTTAAAATGAGATATAAAAATATTTTATATACTCTTAAGAAACTTTTTTTGTCTTATTTTGTTTACAATTCGCAAAATTGTGGTCATCCGTCAAATTCAAACCATTCGCACATTTTATTATATCAGTCATATTGAGATAACGGGGCTCTTCTAATAGCCAGTAGTTCTGGCAATTGTCACAATCAATGCCATGGCGTCCGTTTTGGTCGGTTAGTTGCACTCTATTGAGTGGATTTGTGTCGAAAAATGGACGAAAAACTTTTTCATCCAAATATGTAATCTTTTCATTCAATCTTAAGTTTAAAATTGTAGGCCTTTTGATGTTTGTAAGGGAACCGACTTCAAAAGAAGTGCTATTGAGAGCTTCCATACAGGACAAATTGATTAAAAGTGTTTCATTTGAGGGCTGACTGAATGCAAATGCATTTTTAGGGATAAATGAGATACTGTTGTGGTCTAAGTCCAGTTCATCCAAGTTTTTGAGTTCAAAGAATGCAAACTCTCCTATTTTTTGAACGCCCACCGCTGGAAAGCCTAAAAAGTGTATCGACTCCTGAGTTTCTACATCGTCTTTGAAGGCATGCGAAGGTATTTCCGTAATGTTCAGGTGTTGGCACAGAATAACTTCGATATGTTTGAATGTGTTGAGAGCATGAAATAGTTCCTGATTTTCAATGGGTGTGTACTCAATGTTCACTCTTTTGGTCACTTCAGTAGTCGGTCCGAAAGCATTGCTATGGATGTGTTTAAGCTGTGGATTCCAAAAGAAGCCGATGTAATCGAAGGTAATGTTGAAGAATGTGTTTTCTTCTATTTCAGTGACACTCGAGTTATCCAATAAAAAGCTTTTGAAATGTTTTTCTGTTTGATTGAGTTTGTCATCGAATTCTTTCATAATCTCTTTCAGATTCATTTTCTCTGTTCCATGGCATGAGATCTCCCCCTCCACACAAACACACGGCTCGTGTACTTCCGGATGAAGACATTTTGATCGGACATAACCCACAAAAATGCAGATCACAACTAATATTATTTCTATAATTTTAGGGAAATGTCATTTAATTTCAATGTTTATATGAATTAAAGTGACAATTTTAGCTGGTAAATAATTAGCTTGCTAGTCTACGAGATATAATCTTATAACAGACAGTTGTCAGAAGAAATTATGGAAATACTTATATAATGTTAATAAATATTAATCGCAAAGAAATTAGGAATTAAGGAAAAAAACATTAAAATTTAAGTCAAAGAAAAATAATTATGAATTAGAGAATATTAAGTCGAATAAGTCGAAAATAACTAGGTCAAATTAAAAGTTATTGATTTTATTGCAACTTACTCGAGACAAACATTCCAGCAAGAAAAACAAGTAAAAACTGTATTCTGGGACAACACTCTTAAAATGTTTGTGTTATATTGAGTCCCAATTAGTGGTCACTTTGTTTGCATATCTTATTAATGGAAACTTTTGTCGAATATTTCCATTTTTATACCAATTGAAGGGAAAGCCATATAAATATAGAAACTTCATGAGATACTGTTCTTAGTTCTAATTTTAGAATTAGAAACATTTTTTTTGATTAGAGTATTCAAAGTTCGAGGACAGTCACAGATTTACAAAAAGTCGTGAATTATATTTTTCAAAGTTTCGTGAATTGTAGTAATATTATGAACATACAAAGGATAATTAAAATTAAACCAGATTATTTTGGATCAATAGGGCTTAAACATGATTTTAAACGCAATCAATTGACTAGAGTTGAGCCCTTGAGCTTTAGGCTGACCACTATCTTTATGATCCTATCAATGATAGACTATTATTATTATAAGTCAAAGGGCTTACGTGAGAATAACAATACTTTGAGTGTTTGTTTCTAATCCTATATTTACCCACATTTTCATTTATGGATGTGCAAGGTCTAATGCTGGGGGACATTCTTCCAATTAGAATTTTAAAAAAAATAGATCAAGGAAGTTGATTAGTTTGGACATTTATCAAGACTTGTTTCTAATTTATTTACGGATAAACCATTTAAAAAATAGGCTAAAAAATAAACTTAGGAATTAATTGGCGATAATTTTAAATTATTCGGAATTTGTGCTGACCCTCTGGCATTTCCATGACTTGTGGGGTTTCCACCGGTTTATAAATAGACACGTCTTTTGAAAATTGGAATCAAAATAGTGGTAAACAAATAATTTATGAGATAACCACCGGATTAGCGCTATGCGAGTTGAAATCCAATTTGAATAAAATAAATATATATTACCTTGATACATGAAACCTAACCAAAACCACACGTTTTTTACCCAAACGTTTGATTGAGATTAATGATTGAAATTTCTAAATTATTGATTGTTCTAGTTTATATTGTGTTTGCTTTTTCTGTTTCTAAAGAATTTGTTAATTTTCAAAATCAAATGGTTTTAAGAAATTTCACTCAAAGTTGAGTTTAAACTGTAATTAATCGCTGATCTAATCAGGAATTAAAACCTCTTTTCTCGAAGATTGAACTCAATTTCTAAATAATTTTTGTTATTTATTTACAATTTAGATAACACAAGACATAGCACAACCGTTTTTAGAAGTATTGACAGATTATATCACTTCTGTTTAGTTTTTTTGGTGAACTTTTTCTGGTTTTGAATGGCGTTAAGACTTGTTATTTACATAAAAATTTATTTTAAAGTAAATATCAAATAAATCTGACACTAATTCTAAAACATTTCTCACTTTACGTAAGGATAGTCTCATCGACAGAAGGGTTTGAAAATTAGTTTAGAAATTCAATTAATCAAAAGTGAAATTTTTAGCAAAAAATGACACAAAATTCTTAACCAATTGAATCACCTTTTTTGGATTGAGCAAGTTTGTATTACTGACCCGTAGCTAATCAAGTATTCGATTAATAATTAATTTCAAATAAATATTAAAGGATTAAAAGTGAAGATAAATTAATTTCGTAATAATTATAAAATTAATTCGAAGATTAAATTAAGTGAATTGAAAATTGTTATCTAATCCAAAAATGTTGTAACAAAGTGTTAAAAACAACACCTAGAGCATTTTTTTAGCAAGAATTTATTATGACTCGACTTTGATTTCTGGGATGATTCTAATAACCCTTCACATAAATATAAATTATTAGGTGGTATCAACTAATTGTATTTTTGGAACAACTTATGCCAGTAGTCAGACCGACCCCGACCTCAATTATGGTGTTTTTTGCCCACTATTACTATATTACCATATTACATTTACTATAATAAATTCCAGGATTTATTTATTGAGAGACTAATCATAAATCTAAATGTAAAAGATGTTATGATTAGATGTTTTTGTGAGGGCAACCCCTAAATCTATAGTTATATATAATAATTGTTGAACGCCAGACCTGATTCGTAAATCATTAAAAGAAATAATTACCGAAGAAATATCTACTATTATGTGATCAAAACTGAGTGAGCAATAAACTACATAAACGTTTTGCATATGAAACCCATTATAAAGGGTTGAATGAGTTCTTCAAACATGAATTGTAACGAAAATACTTCAAAAACTAATTTTAAAGTTGTCTTGAATTCAGTTTAAAAAAATGATTTCGACATAAATAGAGAGTTACAAAAATATTACAAAAATGAAATACAATTTAAATGACTTTAAGCTATATTTTAAACAATTTTTTTTAAATTAAATTCTTTGCAATGTTTTTGGACAGAAATTGTTTAATATTTTCCACAATCTTTTTAAGTAAAAGGTTTTGTGTTCGCCGAAGGCGTCTTAAAACAGCTCCACCCTTGAGTTTCGCGTTTATGTTTAGATACCTGTCCTTCCAATGGCTTTATAATGAAAAGTTTAATTCACTTTCGATCTGAATAATAATTTTTATTGTTTTGGTTTCAAATATTTCTTTTTCCACTTAAGCCATAACTAAAGAAAATATTCAAAAATTTGGTTTTTATTTGTTTCATATTCTCTTCCAATCAATAGTGAAATATATATTTAAGGGATAGGCTATCATTTTGAGTGATATTTTGACATCAAATCACAAAAAGCCATGAATTATATGTAAAAGAAACAAAATTTTGTATATGAATTGTATTTCAAAATCGCTTTTCTTAGTCAGTGTCTATGTATTGGCTTTAATGATACGAAAGAGTGATCACTGAATTACAATATTTTGCTTAAAGAATAGTAAAAAAATAACTGTTATTACAGAGCAATGAAAGTATTATAATATTTGATTTTATGATTGCTTTTCATTTAAATATCACATTCATTGAGTAAATAGCTTTTGAACGCCTTATACGCATATTATCATGCAATAGGCTATAAATTATTCATACTTTTCACTGAATGTCCCATTTTTGACAAAATTGCTTAAATGGATAGAAAGTGATTATATTAGTTAACCTTTCTTAAGGTGTTTATCATTACTATATATTTGTGTAACTTTCGATTTGAATTTTTAATTCATGAGAAAAATTTTCTAGATAACCCTTTCATAATAATCACTTCAGGTTAAGCCAGTCTCTCAATTATTAGAGCTTTATCGGACCCGGAATCAAAATTTTGTCATAAATCGTATTATAAATTATAATCCAATAATTCATTGAGTGATACAATTGATTAAAATCTTTTTAAAAATAAGTTTTATAGAAATGTTTAAAATAAAGTTATTTATGAGAAATATGTGTGAAATCTGTGCTCTTCTTCTTATTTATTAATAATTTTGTGACCCATTTATATGATATAACATTTCATGTATTCATAAAACACTTTTGGCTTAAATAAAATGTCTTGAAGTGAATCGTGTCGTCTCTGATTAGGCTTTACTACAAGATTATTATAATTATTACTGAATTATTTATTATTTGATACCTGTCCTCAAAGGGCTAAGAATTGAGTGGATTTTTTTAAAACTGTTTTTATTAATAAAAATAAATGTTTGAGACTTAAACCGAAAATTATTTAAAATTAAAATAGTTTTCGTGATTTAACTCTGAATTCAAACAAAAAACAAATGTTATTCAATAGCCAATGGCTGTTAGGCTGTGCTGG
Organism: Eupelops occultus; assembly: GCA_034695605.1. Lineage (NCBI taxonomy): Eukaryota > Metazoa > Arthropoda > Arachnida > Sarcoptiformes > Phenopelopidae > Eupelops > Eupelops occultus. Next base: position 15,087 of record JAQFZI010000078.1, on the reverse strand, counting down.
TGACTTATTAACAGAGCTTGCTAAAATTTATTCATTTGAATTGAAACCATTTAAAGAATAAGTATTTATTTTTTGCTATTTTTAATGCAAAACAGCGATTAATTTGAAGATTAAAATCAGTGGCTATTAAAACCAACTTGATCATTTTCATATGTTGTTAATGATTAATTAAGCAGGATCTTAACCATTTATGTTTTTTGAATGATAAAAAAAATAACAAAATTCAAGAGAAGTGCGATTATCACGAAAAGAGTTCAGTTATGCCTTTAATCGCATACTTTGTTTGATTGCTTTTTAAGGTATAAAACATTTTATCCTTTCATTAATTAATTAATAATTTGTCGGCAAATTTGCTGACGATCTGAGAGGGACTTCCGTAAGGAATGAAGTGATTACGAAATTAAACATCAAATGAATAGAAATTAATTATAATTAAGAAAAGAAAAGAATTGAAATGAAATTGAATTGAAATGTATTTTATATTTTTCAGAGGGAATACACGGAATGAAAGTTCAAAATAATTATGTTTAAGAAGTTTTATATAAATTTTAAATTCTTCGGCAAATTATCAACAAAATTGATTCTTCGGTTATTTATACTAAAAATTATATTCATCGAGAATTTGGGTTTGAATTTAAATAATTTCTTTTGGCTATAAATATGTGTTGCACTCAGACTGATATAATTATAATAATTTGAGTTAATTTGAGTCAAAAATTTAATTAATTATAGTCTTATGTGAAGCTCAAGGGCCCGCATTTTGAATGATACTTGCAAATCAGCAAGATATTTTTCTTAATATTGAAATTCACACGTTTTCGTTAAGAACATGAATATTATAATTATTTTATTAGAAGAGAAAACTTCATTCAAATATAGAGTGTTTGACAGAGTTTTTCATTTGAAGAAATAATTCAGATTTTGACAGTTTTTTTCAGAAATCTGTTCAAAAACATTCATTAATTCTTCACTTCTGACAGTAAATAGAAAAATGCTTTTTCTTATAACAAAAGATCGGTTCAAAAGTCCACAAAACATGTCATTTGCCATAACTAATGGTCTGTTCCCCAAATGTATTGTCTAAACAGAAGCATAAAAGTTATCCAAACACTAAAACATTTATTTAATGAGTTAATAAAAAAGGAGTAAAAAATTTCATTATATTTAAATACCTGCTGTCTTATAAGGAGAGTGATTGGAATAAATTTTTAAACTATCTTGTTTTTACTTTTGTCCTCTAAATATGAGTTTCAAGTTTTGTAGCCCTTCCTCTCTGTTGTCACTTAAATTCATTATTATTGGAGTAAATATAATGATTTTTATCGAAATAAAGTGTAATTAAAGTAATATTTGATATTTTTTTTCTTTAAAAGACATGTTTTGAGATCTGATAATTCAATTCATTATTTAATAATTGAGTTCATTATATTCAGAGTCAATAATACAGTAATTAACGAATGAATACTTATTTTATTCATGTTTTCTAAGAAATAGTGACCCAACTTATTGATAACGAACTAAATAAAAGCTAATTATCTACTCTTTTTTAACAAGTTCAAAAACATTGTATAAATGCTTAATATTAGAGATGAACAAGGTGGTCTAAGCATAAATCTTGAAAATTCTTTGTTTGAAAGAATAATTCAATTTTGGGTAAACATAAATATATAAATTTCTGTAGTTTTTATTCTTAGTTATGAAGTCAATTTGGCTAGACAGTTCAATTCATTAGATTTTTTTTTATTAATTAGATCCAGAGGCAATGATCCTGGGCATCACCTATATATGGCTGCATTCAATCTTTGTCATAATTTTTTAAAAAATTGCTTTTCATAATTTTTTTGTTAAAGTGCTCCCATTTTAATGAAAAACTTTAAAAATTAGAGATCAGCACATTTTAATTGCTTTAATAAAGGCCTCCATTCCTTAGCCTGAATTTCATTGCCATTAAAAAAGGCATTTGTGTGAATCTAATTAAACATTCGCACCTATTTCATTTGTTTTTGCATAGATAATATCTCACATTTGATGCATCTTTTTATAAACGCTCACATGTGTCACATTGGCCCCGGGCAGTAGGTTCGGACATTCACACATATATTACCTATTTATTATTATTTTTTTTGTGCTTAACTTTAATTAGTTTTGGTTTCATATCGTATTTCATATAAAGTTATTTTGAATAAAAGTTGTGTAACTTTTTAATCTTGGATTAATTTAAATAGCTAACGGCTTTAATGACAAAATTTAGCCTCGATTAAATTAAATCAAACACCCAATGGATTTATGTAGTTTTAATTATTTTACTAAACTATTTATGTTATCTTACATAAAACAAATAAATTAAGTCAACAAATTGGCTAATTTAATACCAATTTCACCTTGGTTCAGATACTAAATTTTATTGGTTTTCCCTGAATAATCAGCAATTGATTCGATTTTAATCTTTTTTGCTAGTTGATAAACAAATAATTCAATCATTAAATTCAATTCAATCTTTAATTATAAATAAAGGCATCGCTTGACTTCGAATCTACTTTTATAGATGATTGATAAACTAGACTAGTTTAGTCTTTTCGCATAGGAATGTGTGAATAGTGATTGAATATATGCTTGGATCAATAGCGGTGGTGAGCTAATGGTGAGCCAACAAAATTAGGTTCACGAGTCTATTGAATAAACAAACAATTTTGATGTCAACAATAAATTGTTATTATTGTAGGATTAGTTTCTAATAAAAATGTTAATGAGTTGATAGTTTATATTCAAAAGACCCGTTTATTTTTGAGATTTTTTGCATCCTTCTCTCGTGCTGTCCATATCTCGTGCATTAAATTTTTCCTTAAGGGAAAGGCAAATAGCATTTGTGCTCGAATAGTAAAATTTGATTTTATTATTGTCAATGTTTTTCTTCATTATTGATGATTCTAATGAAGAAGTTTTGCATAAATAATAAATTATTTTACATTAGTTTTCATTACAATCTCTTTGAGAGACGTGTTTAACAAATGAAAGAACTCAATGTTTTTTTATTCACAAACGTTTGGTATGACTTCTTGACTTAACCTGATTTGGGTCAACACAACTACAGCACAGCATAGACTCACATAATGTTAATGTTAGGTCAGAATTGGTTTTTGTTTTATTGCTTTACATACTTATATGAAAGCACAGGATTTGTGATTGAATTTTATGTTTAAAACTTAAATAACCGAAAATTCACATAAACTATCGATTAATTTATTAATCTAGCAATAAAGAAAAAGATGGGTCCAATCGATAAAAACAAAATTCGATTAAATATGATTTTCTCATTAATTGACTTTCAAATATTTTATAAGAAAATTGAGCTCTCATTTGATAGAATCAATTAATCGATTTTTATTCTAATTTATGGTCAATTAATTATAGATTTAATAATAAAATAAAGTTTTTCTTCAAGAAATGTTTGCAACTTGTTTTGTAAAATCTTAAATTTGAATGAAGCACATTTTAGAAATGAATAAAAGATAAATTATTAGGTTAATTGTATGCGACTTTTATTGGTATTCACATCAACTCAAACGCTATTTCTATGGTATAATAGATTTCAATTGAATACTAATCTCTTTTTCTTTACTCCAAAGCTATCAATGATTTTCTGTTTAAAGTTTTAAATATATTTTTCTTCAAATAATAATAGTTTTAATTCAATTTTTTGGCTCTTTTTTTGTTGAATAACATTATAACAGAAAAACTGTTTATTTTTAGGATCTAATGATTAGAAAACGAATAGAATTTGTTATCCATTTATCAAATATTTTTATTTCTCATTTTTATTTCTGTAGATATTCTGAACAAGTTTTAAAAAATCATCATTTCTTACATCACTTCTTAAGTGAGGAAAGAATAAAATTAAAAATCAGGAAATTATTTTCAAATTAATAACAATTTAATGTGATTTCTGTAGAAATTGGACTTCAGATTACGATTTAAAGACTGGATTCAATGAAGATTATTAGTTGAGGAAAAATATCCCCACTCATCCTAAATATAGTTCCTTACTTTAGATAAGCTTTCGATAGCGATTTATTTAAAGGACTCATTTATAACATGACTTCAATTTTTAAGTTCAAAATTCGAGACAAAAACTGTTTTGAGTTAAAGAAAATGAACCGAAAATCGTTAGAAAATGTGTTGCACTCAAAAGTGATATATAATTACAATATTTTGACTCAATTCGAGTAAAACTTTAATGAATTTTAGACTAATATATATAATATAGAGCTTAAGGGCTTTGGTTTTGAAAATAATCTATACTTTAAGATTAGCAAGGTATTCTTCAATGTAGAAAATGACACATTTTTGTTGAAAAATAATAAAATAATTTAAAAGGAAAATCACTTATCAGGTGTTTGGGAGTATTTTTTCAAATAATTGAATAAAAACTTAATTCAAAAATTCTGACTATTTTTATAAAAGTGTTGCAAACAATCATTAATTCATGTGATCTGACAGTAAAAGGAAAAAATTAATTCTTATAACAAAAGATTGGCTCAAAAGTTCATAAAACAAGACTTTTGCCATAACTAATGGTCGGCTCCCGAAATGTATTGTCTAAACAGAAGCTTAAAATTACCAAAACCTTAAATGAGTATTCATTGAATGAGTTAATAAAAATGAGCAAAAATTGTGATTATTTGCCAGTTGTTTATGAGTTAAATGATCGGAATCTTTTTTTAATAACAAAAATAAATGTTTGAGGACTTCGGCCCTTATTTTCTATGGCCTTAAAAATAGATAAATATTTTTAGACCTTTAATAAAGTCTTATATAATGGGATGTTTTGAAAGTAAATCGTTTTTAATTTCCATTATAGTCGGAGAAGAATAAAAATTTTACAATAAATGGACTTTAATTCTATCAATGATTTACTAGAAATGATTGAAAATTTATTACCGATTAAGAACTCAATTGAATATTTAATTTAAATTTCTTTGTTATTCCAATTATTGCTTTTCGAGTGAATCAAAAAAATTGTGACCCAATAAAGAGAGATTTGGAACAAGCTAGATTCAAATCAAACTCATACTATGACTAAGTTTGCAGTTATCGGAAACAAATTCGTGAAAACACAGTTGGAATTCAATCAATTCTATTAATGATTAATTGCACCGATAGATTTTGTCACTGATTTAGAAATGAGCATGGCACATTTATCAAAAGTAGCATCAAGGATGATGAAATAAGTAAACAAAAGGGATAAAACACCTTTTAAAGGCTAAATAAATTGCGTAAAACCAAAACAATCGATTTAACAGTAAAGTGAGAAACACCTCCCCATATTTGACCGAAGGACACTCTCCTTTTCAAAGGGCACACCCCTTAACTCATTTTTCATTAAACACACTTATGATTCATTTTTAGAATTTCTTTTTTCAACATTTGACAGAATATTTATTACTGAATTTGAGCAGTATTTGAACAATTTGAGCATGCATATATTTGAACATGCTATAATTGTATATTAAAAATATGTCACAACAAAACTAAGTTAATTGATTTGCAGGTGAGTGCGTTTTACAATAGTAGCTAGCCCATCTCGATCATAGTAACAGTCAGAGCAAAACAGAGAGGGAAAGCCCTCATATGAGTAAAACAAGCAAGCTCTAAATATTATTAATTCATTAAGTGAAGCCATTTTGTCATTAAAGCTGTTTATAATTGTGTTAATAATTTTTTTTGTGAATTTTCTCACCACTTATTCAATGAATTGAATACAAAAACAATCAAATAATTTATCAAAAATTTTATTTTAATGCATAAAATCCTTCGCTTTAATTGAAAATCGACTAAATTTCAATGAAATAAATCAATGAATTATTTAAACTAGTTCAGATTAATAAGAAAATATTTTAGCGAAAGAAAAATTATCAATCATTAAGGGAAAAATTGTTTCAGTTTAGGAATATTTCCAATCAAAATATTACTTCGAGTTAAATACTTTTTAAAATCTAATAAAATATTACGAAAATTCAATTTAGCGAATGAATTAAGAAATGTCTTAAAAACAAAAAGAGACAATTTTTAATCATATGATAGTTTTGGTAATTTATTTCGTAATAATTTAAAATTTATAATCTATTTATTAAAATCCTATTCAATCAGAGCATAAATTGATGGCCAAAAAGTTAATCAATGAATAAATGTTTTTTTCTAATGGGCTTCAAACTGAGCACTGATCATAACATTCAAACCTCTTAAATAAATCTTTAAAGTTTTGTTTTGTTTTCTTTTCTTTACATTTAATTAGAGTTTGAATTACTTTTTTATTAGAAATAAATTAAACTTATTATTGAAGTAAATAATAAGAACTTTAATCGAAAATAATGTAATTTAAGTTAAAAAACTCAAAGTATTTCATCAGAAATATAGACAGACAGCTGTCAATAGATCTGATAATTCAATTTATTTTTTGTTATTATCCTTAGACTTATGTTTTGAGTTTAAAACAAATGGATTTTTGAAAATTGTTTTAAAACGATTTACTAGAATCGGGTGATAAATAAAATGTCGATTTAAAACTGATTGCTATTTAATAATTAATTTCATTTTTTTGTGTTGTACTTCAAATTATTATTCTTTTGAATGAGATTTCATCTGAATATTAAAACAAAATTTCAATAGTAGACAATTTCAATGAGATTTTTGCATAAATAATGAAAAGGTTTATCAAATTAGTATTCATTACAATCTCTCCTAGATATTCAACTCAATAGATACAAAAATTAGTTTTTTTCTCATTCAAAACATTTTCTATGTCTTAAACTTTAGCCTAATTTGGGTCAACAATTACAGCAAATATAGTGATAGTCTATCACTGATTGATAAAATATAAGAGGTCTTCAAGGGGTCAGACATAGACAGGGCTTCTCATGAATATGCAGAGGCCCCAGGTATTTCCTCAGCACTTAATTTTGTGGCAGCGCTTGGAATGTTTTGGGTTAGTTTGAAATTCAAACTAAATTAAGCCGAAAACAAGATTTAAACCGGAATTCAATAATTAAAAAGCGGACAAAACCGCGTTATTTCAAATCATATGTTAAAACATTATATTATTTTTTTTGCACTTACCTCAAAAGTTCGGAGAAAAACTTTCTCTGAATCTGAAATTTTAATCTACTTTTCCGAACATTTATCAAGTTGATGAGCTTGATGTCTTGTGATAATTGATGTTGGTTAATGATAAAACATCACATACTCACACAAAAGTATATCACATAAGACATACAATTTATGATCAGATTATCACAAATCGACACAATTATGACCCATGAATATTAAATTTTGTTTAAGCAAGCATTCAAAACAAGAAAGCATAGACTAAAATGTCCCTGAGAACAGAAAATTTGGAAAACCTCTTTGAGCGGTAGCCTGGATTCTCTTGAATCTTGTGATTTCGATTTTTACCCCAAACTAAAAAATTCTGAATATATTTCGACGAATTCTTTGATTAAAATTTTTTAGAATAAAAACTAATTATAAGAAAACGCATAAAAAATAAATTATCAAGTTTATTGCACAATTCTTTAAAAAAATAAATGAATTTGATTAAATTGGTGAATCACTCAAATTAATTAGAATTAACCCAACCGTTCAAAACTTTGAAAGGGTTTCCAAAACTTTCGTAAACAAATTATTTTAAAATAAACTATCTTGCATATATTTAGATTTATAATAAAATAACTTAGTTAAACTTTCACCTTGCTAAAAAACGCGCTCTAACTATTCTAATTGTTTCCATTTCGGTCATTAAGTCCATTAAAAGCATCACTTTTTTTAATAGAAGTCAACGATCGGTAGACAACAGAGTCGTCAAAACATTACTTTATTTTGGGCTCAAATAACAAGAAAAAAGTTGAGACTAACCTTATATAGTTTATCCTTGTTAAACCAAATGTCATCCTCTTCTTCATAAGGGTTATATTCATCATTAATGTTGAGCGCATCCCTACTTCGAGACAATATTTTCCTTCGACTTATCATTTCTGAAATACTTGAATGAGACGATGAACTGAGACCACAACTGAAAAAATATCATTCATTTAATAATAAATTTTGTTTCGTTTATTCACTGCTCTAAATCTTGAGAGAAACTGTTAATATTTCTGGCGATGCAATGCTCCACAACCAGTGCAACATAAACATGACGTCACAAACTCAACTAGGTTAGTAGTCGGGTTTAGAAAAAGAGTGGAAAAACTTGAATCTCTTATTCGTTAAACCGAAAAACAGCTGCTGTAGTAATGACTTGTGCTGACTGGTCACTGATGCCACCAAACCTTAATTTTGTTTAGTATTTTATTGATAGGGAGACGACAAGTCAAGCCATAATAGTAACAAGCTAATGTTTATTTTGAAAACATAACAAAGAATAGGGTATTGTTTATTTGACCAAGAACAAATAAACATCAATTTTAATCAGTTTAATGTTGAGTTTAGTTACAATTTTTTCACATATTTTTTTTGGCAAAAAATCAATAAAAATAAATTTTTTAGCGAAACTGAAATGAGTTTGCATTTCAATTATCTAGTTATTTGCTCGAATTTACTTTTTCTTGTTTTTTGTTGGTTATTAATTGAGCAAAATCATCATGCTAAATATATACATCTCGATTTATTACTTAGTCATATCTTAGATTTCCTGTTTGTTTAAAAAACTATAATTTGTATTAAATTTTCTGATTTAATAATAAATTTTAAAAATATTTTGCTAAGTTTTATTGCCTGGATAATTTGAGTGGCAATCTTGCTTAATCAGATTTTAATTAATTCATATAATGATAACTTCCTGATAGACGGTATAAAATATTGATTTGAATTGAATTAATTACCGCAAACCTGAAAGGGCTGACACAGGCACAATCTAAAAATATTGTGGCATTCCTCAGCTATTCCCATTTTGCTTTCCTTCACTCTTATTACTGAATAAAGGACAGGTCATTTCAGGTTTATATTTAGTGTCGTTTCGTGAATAAGTTGCTGAAAGTTCTCTTTAATTATAATTTATTTAATAATTGCTTTAATTGATAACTAATTCTCAATAAATATTTTATTGTTTTTCACCCGAATTTAGGGATCATTTTATCTGTTTATTGAACTGTAAATTACTAATGGCTTTAAACAGAAATAAAACTCAATTTTAAAGATTTAAAGCGCTGTAAAAATATTATTCAATTGTTTGGACACATCTTTAAGCTATAGCCTAATCGGAATCGATTTGCAATAAAAGTATTAACCAAAAAGACCTCATTTATTTCAATTCTTATTTCAAAATTGATTTTTTTAATTCATTGAAAAATAAGAACAAAAGAGTTTTTGTCAGTTTTAGGCTAACTTTTAACAGATATCATGATTTAGTGAAACCTTCTGTGAAAAGAACAGGCTTAGGATCAGTGATGTGCAAAGTGGGAAGAGTGTTAGCTTTTCATTTGGTTCAAGTCAAGTTTTATAAAAAATTAATCCCACTTGATGTCAGATAAAACACACAGATTGCCAAGTAAGTTTTAAATAGTTTTTTTTTGGAAAGCCTTTGGCATCACTATATTTATATATGTTTATTTGGATAATTGAGCAAACAACTTATTCAAAATGATATTAAATAACCTTTGATATTCTTCGTTATAAACCTCAAGTTATTATTACTTCGTTTATAAAAGTTTTAATGAAAGTAATATTTAAATTAATAACTAAATTATTTAAATATTAACACTTTTGAGGACATTGGAATAGAATAAGACTTAATTGAAGACCTTGCACATATCTGAGAATCTAGTAAAACCTCGAAATGAAGTGTCTATATTTGGCTTTTATTATTTTTTGATCGTGCAATTGTAACAAGCTGCTACCGCTTTAAATAACTAGTTTGTGTCTATATTCGGAAATCAAAGCATTTATCTGATGTTAATTGATTGAAATGCTCTAAAAAATGATTATCTGATCGTAAAATCATAGACATTCTGAAAAGATTGTAATGGATATCGTAGTAAAAATGAAGTAGCTAATTATTTGAATAAATGGCATACTCAAAATATTCCTAATTAAGGATGTTATAGTTGAAAGTATTCCACTAATGGCTTATATTTACAATTATTTGCTAATTTGTAACAATTATTAATTGTAATCAAATCTATTAAAAAATTAGCGAAAGGAGTGAAACAACAAATTTTTTGTAATGTTTTTTAAGCTAATAATCGTTAACTTATTGCTAATTGTTTTTCTAATTTTTATTATTTAAATTCAATTATAAAGAGTTCGGACTTTTCCTCGTTTTGCAGACACTTTGTTTCGGAAATTATGCAAAAATTTCAAAATAGGAATCGATTTGTGTTTAAATTCTTGTCATTAAGGATACTATCATTAAAATGAGATTTAAATGATATTCATTTGGAAGAAATATTTGTTTTTTTTAAACAATTTCTTAATTCATTTGAAAATTTGTGTATTAATGCTATTAATGTTAATGAAAATTCAAATTTTATTAATGAGTTTTGAATTTATAAGACCTTTCAATATAACGCTTAACTGATTGAAAGCTGTTTGCGCTTGAGTTTTGAACAGGATCAGTTTTATTGATGTGGATTAGAAGTGAAACTGGAGTTAATTATTTCTCATATTTATGTTTCCATCCCTGAACTCGATTTACAGTTACAGTCGAACCCTATTTCGTAAACTAAGGCTGAGCTCTTTTATTTCATTGAAATAGCTCATTTGATTTATCAACAAGCGCATATTTTGGTCGCCAATAAATTAAGAACAGATAAAAATGCCGTTTCTATCAATTATTTTTTATTTTAATAATAATTATAATTAATTTAATGTTAATATTCAATGGTTTTTATAATCGATTAGACTTTAGTTAATCATTGATTAATAAACGGCAATAAAAAATCTCAATAAAAAATGTATTGTTTTGAGTGATATCTCATTATTTGAGAACAAATTTATTGAATTTTAGATTAGTTTTGAAATAATGGCCGACAAATGGGAATCATTTTCAACAAACATTAAAAATTCAATAAAATTAAAAATCGAGAGTTTTTTATACTTAAGGCAAAACTGGAATTAACTGAATTTTTTGAGGGATTTATTTCCCGCTATAGACAGTCCATCAGAAATACATTTACATTATTGAAAACATAGAAGTCTTTTAGCGAAATAACTATTAAAGTTAAGCCTTGAATCCAATCAATGATTTTTGAAATAAGATTATTATAACAGCGAATAGAAAAATATGTTTCAACTGAAATGATGTCAATTCTGATTACGCTATAAACTATTGAATAGTTGAGTTTTAAGTTTGAAATATATTTCGCCCAATTATGTAAATTCAAAAATCCATAAGTTTTTAAAAATAAAATACTCCCAAAAAGACTTTTGTTTGAGGTTTTTAATAAAAATAATTATTAGGTTTATGTATTTCAAATGATATAACCAAGGACTTATTTACATTATTGAGTCAAATCTGCATAGTTAATATACAAATTCCTGGCATAATTGTGTTGTTTTTATTGAGTCTAGGCTATTTTTCAGTAATTCAAGATAGTCATACGTCACTGAATTTTAATTGTGTATCTGATAGTGTTATCTGATGCAAGATTAGAGTACCTGGGTGTCCCTAGGGCAGAATATGGTTATATGGTTTTATCCAAATGAACGCCTGTGGGTATGACATGAGACCAATTATTTTAGACATCTTTGTGTTAAACTTAAATAAGACTGAAATATGAAATTTTCTTATTTTTTAATTTGTGTAAAACATTTCAAAGACAGGCAGTTATCAAATGTCCTCAATCTTTGAAATAGTCAACAAAATGCCATTAACTTTATGTTCGACTAAATTCATTCACTTTATTCAAGTCATAAATACAATTAATTATTGTTTATATTCATAATATATAACGGAATTCAAAACAACTCTTTGTCGGCTCATTTTTCACTAATTATACCCGAATATAAATGAAGAACAAAAGCTGAATGTAAAGAATTGAGCTCAGAATTGAGCCCAGATTGCAGTAAATGTCTTCAATTCTTATCATTTGAATTAATTGAATGACAAACGTTAAAAATCACACATTATTTGGATATTTGAATGCCTTTCAGTAAACTATTAATAACTGTAATCAAAAGTCATAATTCATTTTTTTATTGATTTGATATGTGAACCAGGAATTTGAACAATTATCCGATACATAGATTGGGAATAACCAAGATAGATATATAATTATTTTGGAGATTTGGCAAAAGTCAAGCAAAAAAAATACAGCTTTCGATTGGAAATGAAAAGTGAATAGTCATTAAACCATTTTTTTAGATCTCGTTTATCCACTTTAGACATCATTAGCTCAACATAATGAGCTTGGTCATTACTACAGACTTAGAAATGGGTAACATTCAAAAGGTTCAACATATTTGAATAATTAAATCAGTAAGTTATAGAGAAAGTGAGTGGCATGATAATTTTTAGAAAATATTATCAACACTAACCTGCTTACAGACGTATTAGGATCACTATTATCCAGGTATTTGACGATAGATTCGTTCTTATTTGTGTTGGGTATCTGATCGATAGCTAAACTCTGGTCTAATATCACAGACGAATCACTCTTTTGGATTGACTTCTTCGCTAGTTTAGAGCGTTTGATGTCTTCCTTATCTTTTTTATCTTGGGCCAATTGAAGAACAGATGGTCCGTTACATTTTGCTGATGGAGGTCGACGTGGGAATAGGTTTCTTGTGATTATTGGCATCTTTTTTTGTAAACAAATCTTTTTCCAAAAACTTCTTAACTATTCTCTAATTTTGTCCATAAAATGTCCAAAATTTAGGAACAATATGACTGACGGCCCAAAAGTTTTTTGAACAATACTTTTAGACAAACACTGAGTTAATAAAAAAGAGTTATTCACCAAAAAAGATGATTCGTTGAAAAAACTCAGAAACACATTGACATCAAAATTATTATTAACTCATATAAAGACAATGAAACAAATATTTTTTTAGGCTTTAAAAAGCGTTGACGACTTTGTTAGCGAAGAGGAGTCGATGAGTGTATGACTGGAGTGACAGTGCGTTGGAATACCAGTTCCAAAAAAACTAGAGAAACGGAAACCAATTATTCATTATTATATTTACGACAATTCAAACAAATAAACTGATAGGACGTAAAACAAACTCTAATTTCTTTTCAGGCTTTTTGTCCAAAAGAGTGAAGAAATTGAAAACTATTCACAAATTAAAAAGTTAGTCGAGTTTAACGAGTAATTAGTGTTAACTGTGCGAACACAACATTTCAAACAACAAAACTTTAGTTACACTCCAATGGAATGATTGAAAGTTAATCTATTTATGAAAAGTCAAAAATATATTATTAAAACACGACTACAGATCAAAGCTAACTATTCTTGACTATTGAAAACTTAATTTGATTTAGCTCTCAGACAAGTGTAAGGCACGTCCCTTTTGAGGGGAGCGATATTCATATGCAGGAGAGAAAGTCAGACACGAATCTATTAACTCGAAAAAAGGTTTTATTTCTCAATAAAAGTTGTACTGAAAACTGAAAAATATTTTCAAAAAAAGATTAAATCGAAAATTCTTGTAACCATTGACTCCTCTTCCAGTCTGAGGTCGAAAATGAAAGGAATTGAAGGAATATTTCACGGATTAATTTTCGAGATAAGTGTTTCAGACTCTTTCTTAATCGAAATTATTACGAAAACTATATTAATATTTAACACAAATTATTTTCAATCAAATGAAGTAAAATATTTGCGATAAAGGGTTTCAAAAGTTTTTGAGAGTAAAGACATAAAATATAATTAAAACTAAAACAAAAGCGAAATAAAGAAAATAATTTCTTATTAGAAAAGAAAAGATTTATTACTTAACGACAACACAGTATTGGTTGCTATCGATGTTGAAAATGGATATCAAATATGCATTAAGTCATTGAAAATTAAATATGAATTAAGAAACAGATTTTGAGATCAGAGATCGCAGAGCGAAATAAAAACAACTTTTGATTTTCAATATTCTCTTTATTCTTGAAGACTGGACTTATCAGAGGAAAACTAGACTAAAACCAGTCAAGTCATTCAAGTGAACAGCACTTTGCTATTGTGTTCAGCAGTTTTTTTTCACTTTATTTCTTTTCAATGAATTAGTGCGCGGATTGGCGTTGGCTTTAAAAATGAATAAAAAACAGTTATTCCCTCAGAAAGAAAGAAAGAAAGACAGAGAGAGAGAGAGAGAGAGAGAGAGAGAGAGAGAGAGAGAGAGAGAGAGAGACCTGTTATATGTATGCAGAGAAGAAACGTTCTCTTTTCTCCTGAAGGATATATAATTTTTAAATTCATTATTCTCTTTAGTGGACTGCATTCGTCTGTTGCATGTTTTGGGTGTTTCCTAATTTTCTAGTGCTCTCTATCTGTTCTGTTCGTGATTTTGATAACAAGGGAATTGTATTGAATGAAAAAAGAATAAAAATACTTCATTTGTTTTCCCCCACCGATCTATAATGGGCAATTTCTAAGATAATTTTAACTAGATGAAAATTTAAATATTCTAACTCAATCTTGTGGAATTTAAATTGCCTTTTTCACCCTGTCCTCCATCATCCGTCTTATCCAAAAATAGCAAAAAAAATCATTAAACTTAGTCATAGCTAACAACGACGGAGTAGTTTCATTGGGCGGTATTTGTCCAAAAAACTCGCCCTGATATCAATAACCTTGGCTATACCTGCATCTTAAATTGCTCTATCAAATCCAGTGCGTCCTTGCAAGGAATTCCGATTTTTTTCCAGCTCTGCCAGTTCTGTTTGGCCTCAATACACACCTGACATAATAGCAGACCTATGACTCTCTTTATGTTTGATTGATTGGAAGCAGGGATAGCCAGGGGGGGGGTACAGCCTTTTACCCCCCCCCCTGGAGCCGAAAAAACCAGCATTTACCCCCCCCCCCTGGCGCGAAAGGAAAAAATGGCGGCCGCGCGAAGCGCGGCGGCCATTTTTTTCGGGAAAATGGCCATAAATCGGGTTTAAAC